>JAPPUR010000043.1:0-267219 GCA_027569015.1 Ascodesmis sphaerospora | reverse complement strand
TCCTGAAGATGGAAAGGTTTGGTGGCGGAGGAGTACGGGTTAAGATATGTTAGTTAGAGCTTGAATGCAACATCTCGGTGAATTGCCAAACTTCTTGGCTGGTTCACGTCATCTTTGAACACAATGGCTGGCATTAGCGTCCTCGGAAAGTTAAACATACCTTCGGGACATAATTCCAGGATTCACGAGATAGTTGCCTCTCCTCTCCGGGGCCAGGTCGCAGATTACATCCTTTTATGTCGAATTTCATTCGTGTCCGCAGTGTTCATGAATGCACTGCACCTGGGAATCCCATGGTATGACCTCATATCTTTCGACTCTAAATCACCCTTTTCTCGATTAAGAGAGCAACTTAAGGAGAGGGATACTGAGGATGATATCTCAAACCTCGAAAATGTCGACCAGGCTGCACGAATACGACTAGAATTCGGGGATTGCTTTAAAGGGATACAATCCGACCTCGTGCCCACAGACGCACAGCTCACTATCCCTCATCATCCAACATTAGATACAATCCCATGGCCAGGCTTCCGTTCCAAAGTCATTGCTGCGGTACACTCGGATCCTCCATCAATTGACAGAGAGGATTTCTGTCTTGACTTGCTTAATGACGGTCTTCGATGCTGGGGCTTTGCTGACGGTAATTCGTTTCCCTCGGCAGCACCCTGGGATGCTCAGAACTGGGAAGCTGCCCCGTGGTTTCTTGAGAAGTGGGAGCATCTGACCGACGGGAGAGATGGGGATGAGTGGAAAATCAGTGCTCGGTGGTGGTCGATGGGCGCTAGGAGGAACGTATGAGCCAGATAAATTGGTTCTTGTAATCCACATTTAGAGACAGTATATCACAGATTCAAGTTATAGACTTATCCTATTCAGAGTGATTTTCCGATCGTCCTTATAAGGACCTGCGTTAGGCCCTGATCATGAACGGGGTTCAAAATGAACCCGGCTTTGAGTTTTCCGGTTAGATGCCTATTAGACGCGCTAACCTCGATCTAGCACTACTTTTAGCAGGGGATATAAGAATTAATTATCTTAATTATATCTCTAACTATAAGGATTATTATTATTATATATTATGCTAGCTAGGATTTACCGTGGGCTTTGGGTTACCTATAGAGGAAAGAAGTATAATAATTATACCGATTTTCGTAATTTAATTTAAACCTAGCGAAAGAGGGTAATTAGAAGCTATTTATAGTTTTATTTCTTATTAGAAATAATATTTAAAGATAAGAAAAATAAGGAAATTACTTACTTAATTAATAATAATAGCCTCCTTAATAATAAAGACTTTTTTTATTAATTAATAATAAAAAATAAAGTTATTATAAATTACTATAGGGTTTTTATTATATTATAGTTTCTTAGTATTATTAGCGATAAGAGATTAACTTAGCGAGGCCGCTATTACTATTATTTATGCGTAAATATATATCTTATAAAAGAATATACCTTATAGCTACTTAGAGGAAATAATAATATATTTAAGTACTTATTTTATATATTATATGCCCTATTTTTAGCCCTTTATTAGTAATTATAAATTAATATTATTACTTATAATAGCTAATATATATCTCTTAAGTAAAAGTTAATAATTATATTATAGATCTTTATATATAGGGAGCTATAAAGGAATATTACCTTTTATTTCTATATTAGTTAGGGGATAATCTTAAATATCTTTTATAAACTTATTAAACCTCTTTAGCGATTATATATATACTTTATTATATAGCTAATAGGTTATTTTCTTAATCTATTAATTTTTATAGAGTTATCCCTAAAGATAAAAGTATTTAATAATACTATAAGAGCTATAAATAGATATTATATACTTACCTTTATTTCTTATTAGTAATAAAAGAGATATTAGTTAAGGAAGAATAATATCTTATAGAATATCCTCGTAGTAATTAACTTTAAGGGATTCTTTATATATATACTTATAGGCGCTAAGGGGTCTATTAATAATTCCTCTCTTATATAGATAGTAAAGACTATTAACCTAAGAATCCTATTAATATAATTTTATATTATTAATACTAGCTTTAGCTCTAATAAAGAGATCTTAATTTTATTTTTAGAAATAAGATATTATCTTTAAGACTAAGAAATAGCTACTTAATAGCTAGAGCGCCTAGAAGAAATATATAACTTTTATTACGCCTAGCTTTATATAATTATTAAGTAAATCTTTAGCTAGGTTAAAAAGAAATTTAAAATTATAAGATATAGTGCTATAAAATACTCTATTAGAAATTAATATTAAATTATACTTATAGTTATAGGTCTATAGAATTTCCTCTTAGTAGATAGCTTAGAGCCTAGTAAGTATAATCTTAATTTTTTATTATACCTAAATAACTTCTCTCTTGCCTAGGAAGTAATAAAAATAGCTAAGAGATATATAGATAATTTTATACTAATATAATCCTTAATTAGGCTATATTATATAATTACTAAGGAGACCTAGTAGGAATATAATATAATATTAAGAAGAAAAAAAAAAAAAAAATAATAAGAGACTAGAAATTAATAGCGCCGTAAGAATAATTAGGGCAAGGAAGCTAATAATAGTAAAAAAAGTAGTAAGGGCAATAAAAGAAATAAGGTTAATAAAAGTTAATAAAGAGAGGGCTAGCCTTATGGCTAAAGGCAATAAGGGGTAATTTAAAGCTATAAAATCGGGCTTATAATAGCTTAACTATAGGTAGTAATAAGGCATTTAAGTTAGGGTTAATTTACTAAGGAAAAGCTACCTTAATAAATAAAATACTACTAAGCTTTATCTTCTAAGTATAATAATTATATAACCTTATTTTGCCGGGCTAAGTTAGCTCTTAACCTAAGCCTCTTTTATTTCCCGCGAACCTAATATATTTTATATTATTATATTTTTTACTTCCTTAAATAATAAGATTGCCCTTATAGTATAAGGTATACCCTTTAACTCCTTAATAACCTCTAGGTAATTAGTAATTACTTTCTCTAGGTCTTCTAACCTAATAGCCTATAATATAATAAATAAGCTCCTCTAAGAATTATTATAAAGTAGCTCCTTTAACTCTATTGCTATAATTAATCCCTTATTTTTTTATTTTTTCTTCCTTGTTATTACTAATAAGGGAGTTTAATACTTTAATATAGTATTCTACTATTACTATTAAAGCTATAAAGAAGATAGAGTTAACCTTTTAATAGGCATTAAAGATATTATAGCTAGTAATAATAAGGACTCTTTCTCTTATAGAGTATTAAAAATTAGAGAGTTAAGAAATTAAAGAGAATTAAGAAGCTATAAAGAATTAGGAAACTAACTCTATAATAGGTTATTTACTTTATTATTACCCTCCTTATTTTCTTTCTCTTTTTTATCTTCCTCGTCGTTATTATTAGTTATTATAATATCCTTATTATCGCCTCTAGCTATATATCTCGAGTCTTAGTATACCTAGATAGTCTTATTATTCGCTATTATAATAAGATAACTTATTAGTAGATTATCTATAAATATCTCTTCCTATAAGTCTATTATAATATATAAATTAATAAGTAGTCCCTCTATTATAGCCTTATAACCTTACTATAGGAATCTATTTTCTATCTTTTACTTATTATCTTAGCTTAAATTAATATATTTAGTCCTCTCTTTATATACCCCTCCCGATAAGTTATAAGCTTTATAAAAAATATACTAAAAGTCCTTTAGGTTTTATAGCTTATTTTTTATTATCTTATAAATCTAGCTTTAGTTCTTTTATTTTACTTTAAAGCTAAGGATAAAGCTTATTAATATATCTCTATATACTCTTTTCTTATTAATATTTAAGTTATTATTCCGCCGGGCTTTTAATAGTCTCTTAAGGAAATATAAAGTCTATTTATTAGATTATTATTAACCCTTATTATTATAAGTCTCTAATATAGCTAATTATATACTAGGATTATTAGGGTATAAAGGTAATAACTATAATATTTCTTATATAGCTAGTAGTAACTAAGACTACTTCTTAGACTTCTAATAGGCTCCTAAGAGTAATATCTCTTTAATTTAGGTATATTCTCTATAGGAGATATAAGGATAACTCTCTTTTCCTTAAAAATTATATCTAAAGGTATTTAAATTAAGCTCTAAAGGCGATATATTTACCCTCTTAATATTATAGCCGTAATAACTTTACTATAACCTTCTAATAGGTAAGGAAGGCAATTAGGGCTATTACTCGTTAAGGAATAACTATAAATATAACGGGGTTTTAGGTATAAGACGGTAGCTATGCTAATTTTATGCGATATGATATCTTACCTAAAAACTAGGTTCATTTTGAACCCCGTTCATGATCAGGGCCTTAGTCTACAAATCTCACCAATATCAACCCAAGCATCGCCGAGGCGTGAATCAACCTCGGCACATTAACGTTCGCTAGCGGAAAGGATCATACCTACGTCACGCGCCCTATGCACATAACGTCACCCGCAGCCAACGTCACCTGCATCACGGAGCCGCATTGATGTTTCGGAGTCGGTTTTCATTGCAACTCCATGTTTGAAGAATCGAAAGATTGCTTCGGTCCGATTACGATATCCCATCCAGATAGATTGCCGACTGTTCCGACAAGAAGCCTGATGTGATAAACTACGTTGGTTCTATAGCGGGAAACTAAAGAAACTTAGCCCTTGGGGAAATTTGTGAGGTATATTTAAGGTTAAATACCTGGCTGCCTCCTTCTCCTCACAAAACGTATCTCTTCTATCACATACCTACAAAGGCTACAATACATTCATCATGCAGGCATTCCAATACGGCGGTCCAGAGTCGCCATTCCAACTTCGAAATGTCCCCATTCCTGAACCGGGACAAGGCCAGGCTCTGATCTCTGTTAAAGCTGCCGGTCTTTGTCACACCGACGCCCACTATGTCGACGGACACGGCATTGAGATGCTGCCTTCTCTTCCCATCACGCTTGGACACGAAGTAGCAGGAACCGTCGTCAAGGTTGGATCAGAGCCGTCTCCGGTCCAGGTCGGCGATCGCGTAGTTGTGGCTCTGGTAGCTCATCCTGTCGAGAAGGCAACCCGAGCCACGACGATTGGACTCGGTTATGATGGCGGCTATGGCGAGTTTGCGATAGCTCATTATGAGCACCTGGTCAAGATACCGGACGGGGTGTCATTCCCTCAGGCAGCTGTGGCCACGGATTCAATCTCGACGGCGTATCACGCCGCAGTGGTGACCGCTGGAGTTACAAAGTCGCAAACGGTCGCAATCATTGGAGTCGGCGGTCTCGGCCTAAATGCAGTTGCGATTTCGGTACTTCAGGGTGCCAAGGTCTACGGAATCGATATCAACGAGGACAAATACGACGACGCGAAACGCCTGGGTGCTGTCGCATGCGCCCCAACCCTCGGCAGTTTCCCCGACGTGGTTTTTGACGCCGTCATCGACTTTGTTGGACTCACACCAACCATTTCCGCTGCCGTTTCGTCAGTGAAGAAGGGAGGAACAGTTGTAATGGTAGGACTCAATGGCGGTAATGTCGAAGTCTCATCCATGTTGTTGGTGACAAAGAGTATCAGTCTGAAGGGTTCATTTGGAGCAGCAAAGGAAGAGCTATTGGAGGTGTTGAATCTGATTGCTTCTGGCAAATTGACACCCAAGTTGACGGAAATACCGTTCAAGGATGTGCCGAAGGGGTTGGAAGAGATTAAAAAGAACAAGGTGGAGGGCCGCTTGTTTGTTCGCCCCAGCGCGGACTAAATGATGACAGTTTCAGACACGGGGATGTTCCTGTTTTTAACAACTTGTCCAAATTGTCTTTTAACCTTATAAGATACTAAAAATTGAAGCTGCGTCTGACAAAAGGAGCGGAAGTGGATTCTGTCCGAGACAGAGTGTGACAACCAGCCAATTAAACAAGTCAAGTCGGAGTCTTACGAACTCCCCTGTTCCATGACCCCCTGTTAGGCTCGGGATTTCTTGCCTCTGATCAAGGCCAATCTGTGCGTCTTACCTTGGCATCAGATTCCCCCCCTGTCCCGAAACAAGGGGGTTTGTAAGACTCCGACTTGACTTGCTACAATCCTCCAGGTAACCCGGTTAAAATGCTTGGTCAAAGGCTGCACAGGGCAAGGGGGTGGAGGCCTCGGAGCAACTCGACAGAAATAATACAGCCGCAACACAATTAAACTGGTTAAAATGCATGCAGAGCCCGTAAGAAAGCGCCCGGCCTCAATCCGTTTTCTGCCAGAACCCCTGCAACAACCTCTGCCGGCCGAATACGCGCTGCAGCTAGCTTCCTTGGGGGATGGTGCCGCGATAGCTTCATGCACCCTGGACACAGCCGCAGGCAGTTAATACACTTTAGGACTGAGCATACATATAAAGGAGGGGCCTGGCTCGCGTTGGACCAAGCAGCCCGTGCAACCTTCAATATTCACAACTTTTAGGCCGGTGTGCCGCAACGTCGTCAACATGATCGAGTCCTCATCATCGTTTGTCTCATCGTCGATCCCTCTGATGCACAATGCAGTCAAGTCCCTAATCTTCAAATGCGCCGAGTTTCTCATGACTTTGTTTGTTTGGAAACTCTTCTCCTTCTTTGCTGCCCGATCTCGTCAATTCACGGCCTATCTCATGTTTGCCGAAGACTATGTACAACGCTCGCTATTCCTATCTTCCCGCGGCTTCTCACGCGCCGCTCTCATCGTCCTCTCCTTCACCATTCTCAACGTCGCCGGCTCTCTCTATGGGACCTTGCTCTGGGCACTTGACTCTCCAGGCTACATCTTTCAGCGATCCGAGGTCACGGCCGCCCAATATCAAGACGTGCGCAACAAGAACCCCCCTTACATCGTTCAGTTACACCTTGACCCCGACACCCTCGAATATACGGACGAGACCCTTTCCCAAACCATGGGATCAGAGCTTTTCCAGGCCGGGCTTAACTACACCTTGACTGGCGACGTACGAAGAGGATATCCCGAGATCACGGCACCGACGCGACAGGACGGCGTTGGGGCGCGAATCTGGCTTGACGACGAAGGCTTCTCGGTTTCACCAGATACTTCCGCCATGATCCCTGATTCCGAAATTATCGGCAACCAAACATTTCCCAGATGCGTGTTCTTTGACGGAGGCTCCGCGAATTGGGGCTGCACTTTCAACAACACCTTCGCACAGTCCATCATAAGCACCACTATTGGGGTCCCCGAGGTGCACTGGGACGACACGTCGGACCTGGAGCTCAATTCGAGATACATCAGACCGAACAGGGTCGACAATATCTGGGCTTCCTTCGGATCCGGCGGTGGGTCTGCACTCATGATGCAGGTCTTTACTGTTACTAAAGGGAGGCGGAGACATACTTTTGTCGAGTCTGTACTTCGCGTCACAATGTTGACGAATCCCGGAATCCCATTTGCTCGCAAGGATGTCGACAATCTGGTACGACGAACCTGGAGTACCAACGAGACCGAGAGGAAGGATCCTCGAATCGACGATATTGTGGGCGGCATGATGAGAGCGCAGGATGAAAACCTCAGTTTCCAATTCGGAGCCAACTCAGCCACCAATTCCAACCTCACGGTTTTCCAGGCCAACTGGGCTTACTTGACTGCCGTCGGCAACGACGGGAATGACCTCTTCTCCCTTGTCAGCATGTCTACAGTCAACATTACCCTGATAAGATCCGAAACCATCGGCAAAGCGCCAACGCCGATGGAGAAGTGCGATCATGGATCCTATCAGAATCAGGCTTTTGGCGGAAAGGTTATCCAGACTGATTGTGCGGCATCCGTACCCAACAATCAAAGCAACACTTTCTTCGGCCAGGTCGACACTGCCGCCGTTCTGATAGCGTATGGACTTGGCAACGGCCGCTCAAACATCAGCTCAGAGTCTCTCAATGATGACGTCTTGTCATGGACCGAAAACATGTCGGCCACCCTGGAAAGCCTTCTCGTCGCAAGAGCCTACGTGGTCAGCATTAACCCGCTTTTGGTCACAATCAGCATTCAAAAGTTGATGATTGCCATATCTGGCTTGCAACTCTTCCTCAGCATCCTCGCCGTGGTTCTTGCAGGTGTCATGTGGCTCGTGCTATCTTTCCTTGCCGACCCATACTGGTCTAGCACCTTCTTAGCCAGCGTGTTGCATACCACGGTGGAGGGGAGCGGCAAGAGAGCTGGTTACTTGCAGAATCCGCAAAATGTTGAATTGCTGTCAGGCAAGGATGGAGACATTATCGCCGTGGATGGTAAGGCACTTGTCCTTCAGCATCAACCTTCAGATGGGTTCTTGGCTCAACAACAACAACAACAACAACAACAACAATGGGCGGGTAACCAACCCGTGGTCTACTATCCTCAAATGCCGGGTTACGTACACACGAACCTACCGCTTGAACAGAGAAAAGAATAAGCAGAATAAAGCATTCATATAGACAGCGTCAATGCAGACTTTTCATAGCCCTGTACATGATTTTAAATACATTCATAAATGACAACCTTACCCACACCTAAAGACGTACATCTCATGCAAAGCCGTGAACTCATCGCTGAAGAGTCAACAGACCAGGCTTATAAGGCAAAAGATCGTAGGTTCCACCCGAAGCAGGATCACGTCCTTGATACAGAAACTGCAAATTGCAGGCATCAATCGTCATTGTCTGATCAGGATCACTGCGGATCAGCTCGCCGTGACTGATATCGTTGGTCCACCGCGCGCCGCTGTTGGCCTTGCCCGCAAAAGGACTGCTCTCACTTGTGGCCTGCGGTTTCCACGAACCCCCGAGGTTGTCGGTCGTGAATGAGCGGAAATAGCGGCCGTTGGCTCCAATAGCCTCGACGATCATGAGGTACTGATTCTGGCCTTTGACCTTGTACACTTGAACGGCTTCGAAGAGGTTGTTTCTCGCGTCGCTCATGACTACCTGGTACGATGAGCCAAAGTTGCCGGGAAAGTTCCCGATGGGCATGCTGGCACGGTAGATTTTGCCATTGTCGCCGGCGAAGAATAGGTACATGTTCTTGCTATCGCCGATAACAGCCTGATCGATAGGACCGGTACCGCCGTCAGACCACGTCCCAGTGAAGAGCGGCTGGACCGACGACCAGCTATTAACGTTGGCGGGATCCTTGGATGTGCGATACGAAAAGGTAGTTGGACCCCATTGGTAAGCCAGCACCCAGACGTCCTTGGGTCGAAAGTAAAAGAGCGATGGTGCGACAGCAGAGAAGCTCATCGAGTTTTGCTTGGCGGAGGCCATATTGGACCAGTCCGAGAAGAGGTCAAAATTCATAGAGCCATATTTCGTCCCCGTGTCGTGAGTGCTCGCATAGACAAGGTGTCGTCCGTTATATGGCGCGTGGGTAAAGTCCTTGAGTGCGACCAATCCTGACTTTGGATTGGCTAGCACACCAGTCGATGTCCAGCGGTAGGTAGATGGGAGAGTGCACTGAGCAGTGACACTAAGGACCCAAGACAGGGACAAGATGGCTTTGGCGAATGTGTGCATTTTGTTGGAGAAGCCTCGTAGAGAGGGGGAGGTGTAGCCGGAGTGTGCGGATGCCAACAGGAAAGACGAGGGGAAAGTAGTGCAGGCTACGAGCACTTATATATGAGATATAGAAGATTTGGTCATAGCCATTTCTCGTATTGCTTTACACAAGACAGGCTGTTCTCCCCTTGATCATTCGACATCCAGTAGCCATCAGACAGCATCTCATGCATGGTACAGGGATGCTTTCCGGCACTAAACCAAGGACGGATGTTCTTATTCGGCATCTAGATTCCGAACAACTCATTTTTAGAAAACACAAGGGTATAAGTGCAACCATAATGAAACAAATAGAAATATTCCGGCGGAGAAATACCCTGCCGTGGCCAGTCAATGGTGTTACCGCCTAACAAACTTCAGGCGGATGGGAAAGTATGAGCTCAAGGGACGTCTAGCGTCTCCACCCTGATGTTTCAATTTGCTGCGCCGATAGGGTAGCCAAATCACGCATCTTCAGCCTCAATTGGCTTGGCGGATCTTTGATCAGAGTCTGGGGTTTCTAGGATGAAATCTACTTGGCGCTGATCAGAGCTTGTTTCATTAATTTACGAGGTAGTTTTCGGATTCTTTAAGTTGTTGGTTGTGTTTTGCCGTTGGTTGGTTTGTATCCAGCAGAGAGCATCCCTGTCCGGAGCTATGCCCTTAACTCCTCCAATGCTTAACTCCTATGCCCGTGAGAGAGATATCCGTTGTTAAATATTTAAAGCTTCCATCTGTATAAGGCTCAGACACTTCAAGTCGGACGAATTAGATAACTCCCACTCCATCCTCGTTCTTGCACATCAATCACTCGCTGTCCATCAAGATACAACGCTCTTATCACTCAAAATGTCCATGGTTTCACACGAGCCCTTTCAACTAGTCGGCCGCTATGCCGACCGTAATCGGTGGGAGAACCTCAACGGGCCTGGAGACTCACGTGTAACTGGCATACAAATCATCAAAGACGAGGCGCTAGAGGGTGCATGGAGTGAGAAAGTCGTTCTCATCACTGGGGTCTCTGCTGGAATTGGCATCAAGACCATTGAAGCAATCGCGTCAACTGGGGCCACTGTCTTTGGAACGGCTCGCAACATTGACAAGGCCAAACAGGCACTTGGCCATGTACTCGAAATCCACGGGGACCGAACCCACCTGCTTCACATGGACCAAGCCGACCTCACCACAGTTCGTGCCTGCGTCGATACCATTCGCGAGAAGAGCAGAGGCAAGCTCAACGTCATCATCAACAATGCCGCCGTTATGAATACTCCATACGAAAAGACCAAGGACGGATTTGAGTTACAGTTTCAGACAAACTACCTCTCCCACTTTCTGCTATTCTATCTACTCAAGGATCTCCTCTTGACGAGCTCGTCACCCACATATCACTCACGAGTTGTAACCGTCTCATCAGCCGCTCATCGCTATGGACCTTGTCGTCTTGACAACATCAACTTTGATAATGGCGAATACAACGGCTGGATGGCTTATGCCTCGAGCAAGGTGGCCAACATTTACATGACAAACCAAATCGAGCGTCTGTACGGTGCCCAAGGCCTTCACGCCTACACACTTCACCCAGGCGCTTTCATCAGCCCCAACCTGCAAAAGTTCTCCAAGGCTGAGACAGAGGCGCTCAGTCAGGGAGACGACAGACTAAAGAAGTACATGATGTCTCAGGACCAGGCTTGCGCAACAACTATTTATGGCGCTGTCTCTGCTGAGTTGGAGGGTCAGGGTGGCTTGTATCTAGAGGGAGCTTCCAAATCGGGACCTTGTCCTCCTGATTCGGATGCTGTCGAGTATGGATACGCAAGTTGGTCTCAAGATAAGGTCAAGGAGGAAGAGCTATGGGAAAAGAGTAAGCAATGGACTGGCATTTAGCGAATGAATGAATTCAACGGACAGGAGAATATGCTAGGACAACGGAGAGTTCTTGTTCTTGTTCCATGTTGTCAGGAGACCTGACACCACGTAACGTCGCAAGCTAAAGCACCGAATACCTTCTCCTCTCACATATGCATCGCAGTCGTAGAGAAACACGGTCTTCTGGCTTAACCCATCAAGGGGCAGGCTTCAACTATAATAAAGAACAGATTGTCAAAACAGTAGAGAAACACACTACCAGTATAACTTTTTGTGACACAAAGCCATGGAATAAAAAAATGTCGGTATCGTAATAAACGATCAAGTCCTCATCGGCCACCAAGCTCTGCCTCCTTCTTATACACAGCACAACGCCCCAATCGAGCGAGCTCAATTACAAAACTCTCGAGTATCTGAACTTGATCAAGTCGTTGAGGCGTGTATTGGCGCGCGGGCATGAGGCGAAAAATGTCTGCAGCCGAAGCAAGGAGTTCCAAATCTTTCTGAGCTTGGCTGTCGAGGGGGTTCATGAGGATGTGGAGAAAGAGCGTGATTATCGCAACTGTAGGATAGAATTGGATGATCCTGGGAGCAATCTATTAGTATAGGATGTTCTAGAGGGTTAGACCAATGGCGCCCGCAAAGATGATCAATCTTTGAGGTTGGTCTCCTTCCAAACACAATGGGAAGAATGACTATACCAGAAAGTTTCGGCCGCCAAACAGGAGATTGTTGCCTTAAGATAAACAATAGTAGAACGGCTGGCTTCTAGACAGAGAGCAAGACTAGAGTCGAGAGCGGCAGCACTAGATCCTTCCGCATGAGCCTGCATGGGACTCATCGTGGTACATCTCCCACTAGCATGATGAATTGTGATAAGCAGGTAGAAGTACTCGAGGTGCACGAGTATTGTATGCATTCTATGCGCCATGTCGGTGTCCTGGAATGACGGAGGCGACAATCGAGACATGGACAGTGAGGGGCGTATATACGACGGCATGGAAGAACGCCATTCCTCGAGTTGTTCATCTAGCTCACGGATATCGCGGAGGAGTTCGGCATCTGGCTTCCGGCTCGCGTGGACTGAGTAAAGCTGGTGGTTCGCCTTTCCCTTAAGGACACTCAAGCCAATATCTCCAAATAGATATGGGAAGAGGCCCTCACCTGTGCCATCAGCAAAGAAATGGGTCATGCCTTTGTCTGGTGGTGTAAGATCGCAGTAAGAGTCCTTCAGGAATGGTGGCTGGCCACTTCTTAGAGCGATCTCTTTGTCAAAGAGGTAAGAAATCCAAAAGAGCGCTCGCAGATGGCATTTTTCGCGCTCTTCTCGGGAAGCTTCCCCATGATCGGGTAGGCTGGGAATCTCGATGTGACCCCCCAACGTCATTACCATTCTGCAGGCAACCCCGTTGAGGAGAGAAGCCGTCGGCAGTCGACCCAGGTGCGCTTCGTGTAGTTGCTAGACGGGGAAAGTTTAGTTACCGGCCAATGATGGTCTCGATCATCACTTACCAGCATCAGCACAGCTTGTATACTCATGAGATTGGTATCTAGCAATACCTCTGTGAGTAGATGCTGTGCTTCCAAGGAGCACGCCTCGGGATCAATATCCGGAAAATCATTCGGTCCTCTAAAACAATCAATAATGGAGAGAAAGGCCAGAAAACAGCACCTAGCACTCAGATGTTCAAGTGATGCCGTAACATTTAGGCCCTCATAGGCTAGGACAATGGTCTCGCTGAACAAGGTGCCGTCGATAAAGGGAAAGGCAAACTTGAATGTAGAGTTCAAATATGCGGCAATGATTTGGTGGGTTGTGTGTCGAGACGGAATTAGGGAAACCCCTGAATAGCCTTGGGAGATTCCGACGGGGCTATGGAGGGCTGATGGCCGTTGGAGTGTTTCCAACTTGAAGTTGTCTCCAGTTTTGGAAAAGATCCACCTACGACCTTCCTCGGAGAACTGCGGTATGCCTTTGTCAAGACTTATTTGTCCAAGGTGGCAACCGCCATAGTAAAGCTGGCCGAAAGGCTTGGTGACTGTTCGAGGGGCACGGGTTTTAGGAGGTATCAACGCTTGAGGCTCAGGTGTGATGGATGGTTGTTCATGACTTGTTGTGAGAATGTCTCGATAAGGCACATTGCCTTGCCACGAAGCGTCGTTTTGGATAACGGGAAAGATAGTGGCGTCGAGACTATTCAGTTGCTCGTTGGGGACAAGAGGTAGGGGTCCGTTGCTGGGTAGTGTGGCAGTAGGCATCGAAACAGCTCGAGATTGGACATTACGGCTTGATGAAACATATCAGAATGCAATGTTTCGATAGTGCAGGGGGTGTAGGTATAGTTACCTGGCAAGCATCCGTGTCTTTCCTCTCCTGGCCCTGGAGAACGTGCATAAGAGGTTATGATGCTCGCACCAGTCACAAGGAGTCCTCGGTGACGTGCGATCACATTGGATCTGGTACATGCATTAGCGAGCTGAACCGAGCTACGGGGACAGCCTGCGAGCGTCAAAGGGAAGAGCCGAGATGTACAAAGATTAAACAAGTGGAGTATATCAAGGGCAATCTGCATAACGGATATCGGGTCTCATACCTTTCTTTTGTGACACCCATCACAGGCCCATTTTCCAGCCATGTTGACAGACAGGGGTCGATCGATCGTTGGCTAACAATGTGGAGTAGAAAGATGACCTCCAAGATGTCTGAAATGAAAAGGCGGCCTCTTCAGGAAGAGAGACGGGCGGTCGGACTCTGGAAACAGAAGATATCGGGTGACATGTAAAAGAGCAAAGTGGAAGGGGGAAGGCGGATATGTCCAAGGAGACGGGCCCGCGGACAAGACCAGATGAACCCGGCACCTTGGTTTCTTCAATCTCCGCTGACTTATCACGAGAAGCCAATGAGGTGGAATGAGCAAGGGTTCAAGCTTAAAATGGCGTGCACTACTAACCATCTTGGCGTTGAATACGGGAGGGGTGGCATGCACGCCCCCTTGCCGATATGTCCGCTGACAAAGCGCATGTTCGCCGCAAGTTCAAGATATCGAAATAAGCTTATGATTCGCTCTCGGGAGCTTTACCGATGACTCAGCGGCTGGCGGTTTCTGATGATTGGTCGGTGGTACATCTCAACGATTCGCTGTGATTGTTTACTTCGTATGCTCTGTAAGCCAGGCCTGATACATTCTAATAATAAGATAGTGCGATTGCGTGGACTTGTTATGATTGATAATTGGATTTTGCAGCTTGGTATAAGAGGATCCGGCTCTCATGAAAATTTTCTGTTTGTAAGCTCTCGTTCAATTTAGTCAACTTTGACTCTCGCTACCGAAAGTACTGCCTTGTTAATCTGCACCGGTATTGTGGCTCTAATTCTCGTATAGTTTTCGCTCTTTCTTCACCTCTGAAGCTTGGTCCATTTTTATCTGGAGCTGTGTAAGGTTCGAATATGGCCAACCTCGGCCACGTCTCTCCTCGCCCTCGATCGATACACAGCACAAACGTCACGCTCTTGAACGCCATCCACACTTCATACCTCCATTCGAAACCCTACCAGCTCGATGCTAGAACTAGAGTTGTTGCCAATGCTTGGCATACCTCGAGCCAAGCTACCCCGATCGTCGACACTTTGCTAGGCGAGAAAGTATGGGAACATGCTCGACGTCGGCTTGAGAACAATTGTGTTTTGTTGCAGTATGTTTCCAATCTTATGATGTCAATTCGGGTCTTAATAGCAGAGATAGGTCTCTTCATCCTTCAACTCCCTCGTTGTTCCTCCCATTTCTCGACACACTGCCCTTTGCCATTCCGTCCTCGATTCTCACCTCGCTTCGCGCACTGCAACCATTTCTTTACTGCGTTACACCCCACAACCCATCCACTTCACGGTATGCCGCACTCGCCCTGACTCTGGATGTAAGCTTGGAAGGGCGAGTGTCAAATGCTTCCCTATCGATGCCAGCTGGTGGCATTGATATCACCAGTGGTCTGTTGGGAATTGTCCCGGAAGTCGGCTATCGTGCTTTCGATGTCTTTTACTACCTCCTCACATCTGTGTCGACACAAGCCGAGCGAGAATTTCTGAGCCTGAAGCCGGCATCACAATACTCTATCCTGGCTGCATCTGGCACGTACCAACCACCTTCACACCTTGCTGCAGCCGATGATGGCGCAGCGGCAGACGATTTTCGACAAGCAATTCGAGAGATTGGCATCAAAGGATCTACCCACCGCAAGCTCATTGCCACCCTCGCGGGCCTGCTCACGCTCGGAAACACACTCGACCAAAATGCCCCCCATAATGATGTCGTCGAGGCCTGCGAGGAGGCCAGTATCATGCTTGAGGTTGAGACAGAGGTGCTTGTCAACCTCTCTCATCCAGATCGCCGCACATTCATAACTAAGGTCTACGAAGCACTTGTCAACTGGGTCATTGTCAAAGCCAATGAGGCCATCTCAATTCAGGTCAGCCATTCGCGGCATGGTACGGAGAGCCCCATGACCGTTGAGCCAAGTGGCGATGAAAGCACTCGAATCATCATTGTCGATATACCTGACTCATCATTTGGAAGGGCTGTTGCTCTGCAAACAAACTTCGATGAGTCTTTTGGCATCAACGCCGAAGCCATCGAAGACGGCATCGCTACGTCTTCTGTTGATCCCTTGGTCTGGAAAGAAACCCGCCAGGCCATGCTCGGAAGTCCATGGTACCAGAAGATCATGGTTGACAAGCAGACGGCCGAAGATGGGTCTGAAGAGGAACAACAACCCTTCTTGGACAAGGTCATTCTCCAAGCGGACGATGGCAGCTTTCTCAAGATCATTATATCCTCTGAGACGAGCACTGAGCCCAGACATGTGCTAGACTTGCCGGACGTTCTCGAGTCTAGCAGGATCTGGTATCACCTCTGCCTCTACCCCGGATCAAATGCCACACCCGACTCAGCAACCTCGTCTCTGCTGACAGCACCATGGTCTCCGAGCGACGTGTCCATGCAGTTGGTATCGTGGCGTCTACGAGACTGGGCCAACCGATCATTTACCAACCCTGCATATACGGTTGATTTTGATATCGACGAGTTCATTCAACACTACTCGGCCATTCACGTTTATCTTTCCAGCAAGGATGACATCAACAACTGGGCGCTGGAGAGGGGATGGCACAACACCAACCTTACCGTTGGCCAAGAACGTGTGTGGATGAGTGAGGAGGCTTGGTGGCAAGCTGAAGGAATGCTTGACATGAGGCTGGCCCTCATCCGACAACAGGGGAATCAGAGTCAACTTAGCTTCAGGAACGAGCATTTTCCCTCTCCAAGACCTGGAAGTGTCTTTTCTGGTCTCAGTCTCAACCAGAGCGGATATGGGAGTAGAGATCACCTGTTGCTTGGAACGTACCCAGATCGCGAAGGCAATACTTTTGTCAACGGAGGCCAGCTTGGAATGAAAGAGTCTCTCATCGAGATGGTGCCAGTCGATTCGCCCAAGGAGCATACCATTCTTGTAAAAGATCCCGAGCTTGCGAAAACGACACGCATCGAAACGAAGAAAGTCGATATGAGCCGTCGGCTCTGGGTAGGCTTCGTCTGGGGACTCACCTTCTGGATCCCATCACCTCTTCTTACAAATCTCGGCCGCATGCGTCGACCCGATGTTCGGCAAGCATGGCGCGAGAAGTTGGCCCTGTTCTCCATCATCATATTCCTCAATGCGTTGATCCTCTTCTGGATGATTGGTCTCGGAAAGCTTCTGTGTCCGAATTCAGACAAGGCCTGGAACCGCAAGGAGGTTGCTACGCACCAGGGAGATGACGATTTCTGGGTGAGTATTCATGGCAAGGTCTATGATATCTCGGATTTTTGGAAACGCCAGCACAGCGATACCGCGATTGAGACCACCACAACCAATATGCAGCCTCTTGCTGGATATGATATGGATGAGTACTTTGTACCTCCGCTGAACATGGCCTGCAAAGGGCTTGGTATAGCCGAAACAACTCGACTGAGTGCGAATACCACTCCTGAATACACGACCGCCGTGCATACCTCTGGCTACTACTGCCTCAACTCGAAAAGCGCTCTGTCCAAGGATGATTGGTACTGGACCAACTTTGAGCCCGGCATCAAGGAGTATTACCACGGCGAGCTGGTGTACTCCGACAGCAAGTTCAAGGGGGAAGCTGAGCAGGGGCGCCAGTGGGCGAAATACGGCAACAAGATCTACGACCTGACAAACTACTTTTACACCCAAGGCCTTTACAAGAACGACAAGAAGTACGAGTTCCTGAATGAGAGGGTTTCGAAACTTTGGAAGGACAACCCTGGGAAGAACATCAAAGAGGAGCTCGATATCATGCTTGCGGACACAGCCAACAAGACCAAGCATGATAATGTTGTTGCGAGTTGGCGATGCATCCAGGCCATCAGCTACAAAGGCATCTCGGATTTTCGAGAGAGTGCTAAGTGTCAGGTCAACAATTGGCTTCTTTTGGCTTTCACCGTCATGGTATGCGCGATCATCCTGGTGAAATTCCTTGCAGCGCTCCGATTTGGTTCCAAGCGACGCCCATCAATGCAGGACAAGTTTGTCATCTGTCAAATCCCCGCGTACACAGAAGATGAAGAGTCTCTACGGAGAGCCATTGATTCTTTGACTTGTCTCAAATATGACAACAAACGCAAACTGATATGCGTCATTTGCGATGGCATTGCCGTGGGACAGGGCAACGATCGCCCGACTTCGAAGCTGATTCTCGAGATTCTGGGTAGCGACCCAAAACTTGATCCAGCAGCCCGAGCATTCAAGTCTATTGGCTCAGGCAGCGATCAGCTCAACTACGCAAAGGTGTATTCTGGTCTTTACGAATGCGAGGGGAATATCGTTCCTTACATCGTCATCGCCAAGGTCGGCAAAGAATCCGAGCAAACACGACCCAAACCCGGAAACCGCGGAAAACGAGACTCCCAGATGCTTCTGCTGAGCTTTCTGAACAGAGTGTACCACGATTCACCCATGAACCCTCTGGAACTCGACATGTTTCATCACATCAACGATGTTATTGGTGTTGACCCGCGGTTATACGAGTTTCTCCTCATGGTTGACGCCGACACGGCGGTTCATGAAGATGCGTTGAATCATCTTGTTGCCGCTTGTGCGAACAATACAAAGATTGCTGGCATTTGTGGGGAAACAAAGTTGGAGAATGACGAAAGGAGTTGGTGGACTATGATTCAGATCTATGAGTATTTCATATCTCATCATTTGGCCAAGGCTTTTGAGTCGTTATTTGGATCCGTCACCTGCTTGCCTGGATGGTATGTTGACATATCTTCATGTTATGGAACTCTGCTGACTCTTTTAGCTTTACAATGTACCGATTGCGAACCTTTGACGGCAAGAAGCCTTTGATCGTTTCAGACGCTGTCCTTCGAGACTATTCCGTCTGCGATGTCGAAACGCTGCACCTCAAGAACCTCCTCTCCCTCGGAGAAGACCGTTACTTGACGACGCTCATGATCAAACATTTCCCCCGCATGTGGCTCAAATTCCTCCCCGAAGCCCAATGCCAAACCGTCGCCCCCGAGTCATGGAAAGTGTTACTCTCTCAACGAAGAAGATGGATCAACTCAACAATCCACAACTTGGTCGAGCTCATGCGGTTGGAAAACATGTGCGGCGTGTGCTGCTTCAGCATGAGGGTCGTTGTCTTTGCCGACTTGTTCGGAACCATCATCTTTCCGGCGACATGTGTGTATCTGGTTTATCTCATGTACCGCGTCGCCACCAACACGGGACAATTCCCCATGATCTCCATCATCCTCTTGGCGGCGACTTACGGTCTTCAGGCGTTGCTGTTCCTTCTCAAGAGGCAGTGGCAACACATTGGCTGGATGATCATTTACTTGATGGCATTGCCGGTGTATTCCTTCTTCCTCCCGCTCTACTCTTTCTGGAACCAAGACAACTTCTCTTGGGGAAATACTCGAGTTGTCATTGGTGAAAAGGGTGATAAGCAGGTTGTTGCTGTTGATGATGATGAAGGCTTTGATCCTGCTTCCATTCCACTACAGAGCTGGAGCGATTATGCCGTGGTCAACAATCTTCCGAATCGATTCTATCACAACACTCCGCGGCATTCTGTTTATAGCACTGAGGCAGGCAACTCATTCATCTGGAACTCCCACTTTCCAGCCCAGTCTACGGTGATGCCGGGGAACCAGTCCGCTATTGGCGTTAACAGCTACGGCCAACATGGGTCATTGAATCGACGCTCGGCGGTGACTTTGGGAATGTCATCCCATTCCCCGCAAACTGAGAGGCCAAAAACCTCATTTGGCTTCAATGAACCTGGAAGAGAGAGAGATACCCTCAGGACACATAGCGGGCTAGGCTTGACAACCCCTCGAACGCGGAGCCGGCTTGGCGGAGACGAACCAGGGCTAAGCAACGAGGTCATTTCGGCCTCGATCAAGTGGACTCTCAAGGAGGCAGATCTCGACACCATCACGAAACGCCAAGTTCGCGTCATTGTTGAGAGACGCCTGGACACGGACCTGAGTGGTGAGCAATTGGCCTTCTTCAGCCAGGAGCTTGACCGTCAGCTGCAGGAGATGGAGTCAGGTGTATAAAATCATGTAGTCATTCATGCCTAGTTTTTCGTCCAGGCTTTTAAAATTATGTAGAATCATTAATAGATGTTGCCTTTAAAATGTGGCTGAGGTTGGAACCTGCAGGTTCTGTTCAGTAGAGGTGCTTGAGGTTTGAACAGGGTGCTCCAATGTAGCAACGCTTTTAAGTTTCAAGCTTAAATAATACGAAAGGTAATCTTGGGACTGTAAACAATATGATATTGTATGCTGTAGAAGCCCCCTCTGCGCCCAGTAAACACACAAGTGAGTGGCCATCCACCTGAGCCTAAATAACAAGATGACTGAATGGCGGTGACCGTCATCAAACAGAAAAGGAACCATTTACCCACAATACGAGCCAACTCGTAGTTTGTCCATTGCTCTTATCAGGCTTGTGGCTTGAAAGCTCGGTTCAGTGAGGCCGCCAGTCAAGTACCCTAGTCACAGCAAAGCCCCCTTGACACGTCATCAGTCATCAAGCCTCTTTCTTCCTGGTTCAGAAGCTCCATTATCGGACTTACATTACCCCATTATCCGCCAGTGTTGAACTACTTTGGCCCACCCCTTTGCTCTCAATTGTTTAAGCATAAGCAGACCACTGCTTGCCAAACTCAATGGATGCGCCTGGTATTACCGTCACGGCTTCGTCCGGCCCCGAGCCTCTCCCTAGGACCTTACCTCTGCCCCTACCAGTCTGCTCATTATGTCATCGTCGCAAAGTTGGATGTGATCGTCAGTACCCCTGCAGCAACTGTGTAAAGGTTCGTTTTACATTCCGTCCCATTCCCAATCGTAGCACACGGCAGGTTATAGCAGTGGCTGATTGAAGTCGTCCAGGTCGGCGTTTTCTGCAGACCAAGGTCACCCCCTCCCCTTCGAAAGAAGAGGGGTCCAAATCCCGATTTGCTAGCGAGGCTCACCCACTGTGAGAAGCTCCTTGCAGAATACGAAGCAGCTCACGAGCAGCAACTACCTTCCTCTTCTTCCTCAGACCGAGAGACAAGTGTTGGTCCCAAACCAATAGTGCCAGGCAAGCTCGTGCTGGGAGATGGAGTGGTCACCTTTACCGACAGCCCGAGGTGGGCAGCTCTTCACGAAGAGGTAGTTAAGATTTTACATGAGATGAGATAGAATGCTGCTAATCACGATAAACAGCTTGGAGCAATGCGCGAGCTGGTCGACGTGGATCACACCAAAGTATCACCACCACCATCAGACGACAGCTTGAATGACGATGGACTATCACCAGATTCCGATACCCAGCATGAGTTTCGCTTTCTGCCCAGTCAAATCTTCCATCTTTGGAAGATATTCCTAAATAGAGTTCACCCTGTCACCAAGATTCTTCACGCACCATCCACTCAACTTCACGTGGTTGAAGCAGCTTGCACTTCCGGTAGTGGCCTATCAGACGCAACACAAGCTCTACTCTTCTCTATCTACAACGCCGCTTTATTTACCCTTTCAAACGACGAGTGTCTTGAGTTTCTAGGGCGGCCTAAAAGACAGGTTTCTCAGTCTTGCGTCAAAGCTCTACGAGTTCGCCTCCGCCGGGCAAATTTTCTCAGATCGGTCAGCTTGACGACTCTTCAGGCTCTGGTACTTTATTTGGTAAATTTACAAAAGATCTCTTCTAATATTCGTCCGATTCTAATCAAATGTTTATTAGTTTTCTATTCAAGGCCATCATGACACCCATGCCAATTGGATATTCAGTGGCATCTGCGTCCGCATAGGCCAAAAGATGGGCCTCCACCGAGATGGTGAAGGTCTTGGACTACCTCCGTTCGAGACAGAAATCAGGCGTCGGTTATGGTGGCGAATCTACATGCTAGATGCCCGGTGTGGCCTCAAATCAGGACTAGGGCCATCCATGATGCCCTCACTTGGAGACTGCAAGATGCCGACAAACCTAAACGACTCGGAGCTAGATCCTGGCTCGACAACATATTTCCGAGACCGAGATGGCCCAAGTGAGATGGCTGTCTCCTTCTTCATTTACAGCATGGGCAAGTTTCTTGCCGAAAGACCCAGTGTCGAGGCCAGTGTTATCCAACATGAGCTCGACATCACCAGTGCTCTTCCCCAAACACCAGATCGGCTCTCGGAGCTCCAAAACCTGGCCAAGGAAGTTGAAGACAGACTAAACCATATCATGGACCGGTTCGCAGACCCTTCAGATCCAAACATCTACCAACTAGCAGGTCACGTCAAAGCCCAGATACTGAGCAGAGTACATATCATGGCCTCCATGCCTCCGGGGCAGTTGGGCAGTATGAGCTCTCAGCCTTTGAAGCCAGCCGAAAAGCTCTTCCTGGTCGCTGTCAGGGTGTTTGAGCAATCGGTCAGCCAGTATGAGGCATCTGAACGGATCGGCTTTCTCTGGTACATGAAGATGCACTTTCAGCTGGATCTTTTTGCTTTCATGGTCTCTCAGCTTTCTCGACAACCAGCGGGGGACAAAGTTGAAAAGGCTTGGGAGCTAGTCTCCAAAGTGTACCACTATCACGAGGAACTGTTTGATGCCTCGGAAAAGTCGAATCTGGCTCTGGCAACTGCTATCACGTCGGCGTGGGAAACAAGGCATGGGCCCATTTTCGCCAGACTGGTGCATGATGTTCAAGCGCCGGCCTACATACAAAGACTTGGCACAATGGTCGCAGTTGATTCCGCTGTACTAACCATGGCATCTGTAACACTGTCTGATGCGGTTGGGGACAATCCCACTGATCCTGCGCCACCGTTGGATGATTTCTCTCTGGCGTTTCTTGACCCTTCAGGTCCGGGTTTCCAGTTTCCTGGAATGTTTTGAAGGTGTAGCGTAGACCAAAAGCTGTCAAGTAGTAAATGTTTAATACAATATCAGTAACGCATTGACCAAAATAGATGGCGCAGGGTTTTGGGGTATGCAAAGAAATATAGTAAAGACCCAGTTCCTCCCCGTTAAAACATACGAAATGGCCGTTGCTCTATAATTAGTTGCAAATAAAACCCTTCCCCCTAAATCAAAGACTTTGATGATATCCTCGTACTATTACTCGCAACCAGTGACTCCCGTGAGCATGCTTTGATTCCTTCCGCCTTGGGAATTTAGAGCTCTATCCAACCTATGCGAACATCACGACTCTCCCAGGCATACGTCCCTTGCCAAATGCTCAACCCCTCAAGCTCATTAATGACGATATGACGTGAGGACTTCAGCCTCATCCGCAGGCGCCCTACCATCCTCCATCTCATGGTCCATGTTCTTATAGTCAGGGTTCTGGACAACCTGGCTCGGATGCCGTACGTTAAACACCACGCAAACGAAAAACATCAACATGGTGTCCAGACAGTAAAGGTAAGCCTCTGAGGTTTGCAGCACACTGGTCTGTCCGGCTGCAAACTCGGCCACCCTAAAGATAGAGCGGATCAGGATGAGTAGCGAGACAAAGTAAAGCACCAGGATGTACTGGCTCCAAGGGAGGGGTGTCTCCTCGCTTGTCTTTGTAGGTTGACGGAGGATTCGGTAGTGAAAGATGGATATGACGATGATGAAGCCAGCGAAGAAGGCAATCTGGATTCCTAGGCCGATGAGAACGACGTTCTGGCCCAGGTCGACAGCATCCTTGTCATCAGCGCCAGCCATGATTCCACCGCCTTGTGATACGTTAGTGAATCCAGTATCACATTTTAGGTCTTGTAAATTTACTCACCAATGCCCTGGACCGCAAACGACAAGACGTCACCAAGAACAAATATCTTGGTCAACCATCTTGTTCGAATGATGGAAAAGTGCTCAGCGTCCAGCACCCTAATGAGTCGCCCAAGAATCATGTAAATAGATGCCGCAAACAGTGCTGGCGCTAGAAGCATGAGAAGAGTCTGCATGATGAATGGGGCATCTGAATAATTTGGGCTTTCATCGGCGTTGTAGGCGCGGGCTGCATGGCCCACTACCTCGACTGTGATGGGAAATGATCAGTTACATGCTACACTCTAAGTGAAAGATGACTTACATAGAAGTCCGATAAAGAAGGCGATAAAGTACCATGTTCTTCCTCTCACGAGCTGGTAGACATGAACAAAACCGGATAGACTGAAGAGGACTGCAAAGAGAATGGCAGCTGCGAGCGAGGGGGTGTAGTGGTATTTCGGAGGAGGGCCAACGCCAGCTTCAGCCATTTTGAAGTTTTGGTTCAAGTTGTGATGGAGAAGTTATGAGCAGCGGTCGCTGGTGCGTATGGGTTTTCGAATTCGAAGACAGGCTGAGGTTTACTAAGAGATTGGTATTGCACGCATCTGCAAGCAAGTGTTATATAAATCTTGAACATGCCTGGTTGCTGAGTCCATGGATCCTCCCCTATCACCCTAGAGCCCACTGCCCTCGCTTCGCTTGAAAATTGATTAAGGCTGAATCTCATGGAACCACGTCAGCGGCTCTGAGAGACCTGAATACGAGCCAATTAGGGCTTACCGATGCGAAATCCGCCATGATTCAGAGTCCGTCTCGAGAATCAACATGACGGGGGTCGGAGTCGTGATAACCGCCGAGCCAATCACATCGCCCTAATACCCCTGCTCATCGTGAAAATGATGAGTGGGACTTATCTGAGACCCTGGTCGTCGTCGGCGCTTTCAAAACCCCGACAACCAAAATCTACGTCTCGTCAGCCACCACTGACGTTGGTCGTATCTTGACGAGTAGCGGCCTTGATTGACTGTGAAATATGACCGGATCGGGACCTGTGCTGGAATGGCGTGGCAGAGGTCACGGAAAAACCCATTTGCACAGCCCTCGGCGCTTCTGGAGACCCCGAACCTGTGCGTGTGAGATTAATAGATCAGAGAATGTGTACAATGTTGTTTAGAGCATTATCAAAGGTAAATGAATGCAAGACTATGCCAATTTATGGTGTTTATTGGAGTCATAGTTCAATAGCTTCGTGTATCAATAGCTGCGTACTTTGCTGCTCTAGCTAGGAACGTCACTTCGGCACGACATGGGTAGGAAGAACATTCTTTTAATATTAACATGTTAACAGTCCATCGAATCAGCAAGGCGCTGAAGCTGAGAGCTCTCACTGAGACAACGTTGGAGGAGAATGATCTCTTGACGAATCCCGGTGCTCAGAGTGCGTCGATACAGGGAGACAGATCACGATTCTGGAGTGGAGAGGGAACAACTACCCTACAGTTTAGTGAGTTTGTTAGACTCATGCCAGCGTGCCGTTTGATAGAAAAGCGTTGGGGTTTTCTATTCATAACACTCTAGGTGTGTATCAAGTTGGATTTTCTTAGAGATTCTCTGACCGTTTGGTTGTCCCTTGAATGTTGGGAGAGTTAACTCACATCTGAGGTGTCTGGCAACGGTCTTCGTATCCAATCACCATAGCATAAGTATTAGATATCTACCTAAAGCCTGTAAGATAATCACAGGAATAACTAAAAATTGTTATAGACAAAGTTATTATTATTTTGTAATTTCATCTCACAATTTACTTATTACTGAGTCAAGTTCATCCTTTCTGCCATCTTCACTCAGCGCCAGTTTTTTCACGACGCTGAATTTGTCACGACACGCCTGATTGGCTGCCTGGTTCATGGCACTAACAGGAGCCAATTGCTTAGTGGCCTGGGGGATCCTTGTCTCTGTCGAGCATCGAGAGCCTGGGCTTTGCATCGCCAAGAAGTGCTTGGTCCATTGGCTGTGTCCTTTTAACCATGTTTTTCTCGTGTCAAATTTGCCGAAGCTGAACTTGATCCTCTCGTTTGCACATTTGGGTATTTTTAACAAAGTCCTATATTATGATTTCGCGAAAATCAATGACTGCGTTTGTAGCCTTGCCGTGCTGACCTAGGACCACCACGCCTTTTACCATCACCGCTTTCGATGGCGCTGCTACCGCTTCCACTATTGCGAAAACGTCAGTTAGCATGGAGACCGTTTCTGTGACCAGCTCCGAGACGTGCACCTCGGCCGATACTTCTGGCCCCAAGAAACTCGCCCTGCTCTATTCCTGTATGTATCTTGTATCTGCTTGGTCATGCCTGGCGTTTCGGATGGTTGGTGCTATGCTATAGACGGCAATATACGGATGGCCTCGTCTTGACCTTTCGAGTATGGATAGGGAGATAGAATGCACGGACTTGACGGCGCTGTAAATCTTGATAGTCATATAACGGACCAGTGTATTTTCTAGAAGCCTAGTATGCTGATCAAGCTATTCCCTTGGTCTCACATTTTTCTAATACTCCTAGCGTATTTGTAAATATGGTCTTTCGACATGAACGAGAAGGTCCTCTTGTCGGAGGCGGCAAGCTCTTGAAGTGACTCTGCGGGCAGCAGAAGTTAAAAAAGGCCGCTGTGTTAGCATCGGGTTATGATGCCATGATGTTTCGACAACGTGTTCTTTATCATAGTTGGAGCCTGCCCCTTGATGGGTTAAGCCAGAAGACCGCTCTTGAAGTGACTAGATCAATGTGTTCCTTAATCGTTCTATTAACAGCTGTGAGTCTTTCCTGTGGTGCTACACATATTATGTTTCGCGTCTATTGAACTTTTCCTCTCGAATCAACAGTCCATATCTCTTCAATAACCCCCTTCCGGTAAGCGTAGTAAAAGTCGTGCAAGTTGATCGTTGGATCAATGTGGCTGGGAATCATCTCGACCCTATCACCCACTTCCAAAGCCGGCGTTCCCTCGTCCCAGCTCAAAGAGCCATGCTCATCGCCTAGGTTCTGATGCCTGTACCTTGGATCCTTACACTCGGCTAGTCCGCTGTCTGTCGTCAATGACTTGAGGCCAGTGTCGATTGTGACTTGTCTGTCGCCCTGCTTGCTGACGACAGTAGCCAGGAGAGTCAGGCTGTTGGAGTAAAAGGTGCCCACGGCGTTGCGGTAGTCCGTGTCCATGAAGATGAAGGATCCAGGCTGCAGTTCTGTCACGCCGGGAACAGAAGCACAGAACTCGGCCGTACCCGTTCCACCTGTGGTAACCACGTCCATATTGAAGCCCTCCTTGCGTAGTAGATCGGCTGTGTCGGTCAGGATCTTCATCGCCTCCAAACACTGCTTCTTCCGTTCCTCTCGGCTATGGAGATGTTGCAAGTGACCCTCGTATCCTTGAATTCCGATCAAGCGTAGGTGTTTCAAGCTGCCAATGTGCTTTGCGAGAGCAACGGCTGGTTCTCCAGCAGCAACACCTGTGCGACGAAGTCCCACATCCAAATCAACCAAGACAGAAATGGGCTCCGTGATGCCAGACTTTTCCAACGCGTCGTTGATGGCGGTCGCGCCAACCTTGCTATCCACCACAATTCTTATCGTCTTGTGCTTCCTGAACAGCTCAACAAGTCTCTTTACCTTGACGGGGCCGATAATCTCGCAAGTAATGAGGATGTCATCAAACCCCGCAGCTGTGATAGCCTCGGCTTCTGAGACCTTGGCCACGCAGCAGCCTTTTGCGCCCGCGGCGACAAGCTTGTGAGCGAGGATGGCGCTTTTTGTCGTTTTGAGGTGAGGACGAATGTTGAGACCGGTGGGTAGGAGGACACTAAAGAGCTTTTTGATGTTGGCTTCCATGAGGTCCAGGTCGACAATCATGGAGGGGGTGTCGAGGCTGTCTAGCCCGTCGCCGACTTTTGGGGAGTACATGCTGGTTGTGGGGTCGATTGAACGGCCTGATGTGAAGATGACGGAGAATTAAAATGGATGGTCTGGTGTGTCTGGTATTTATAATCTGTTAGTTCGGTGGTCGGTTGGAACGCAGAAAGGGCGCGATTTACAAGCACCGCGACTGGTGATTATTGTCGCAAAGTCTCAATATTGGCCGAAGGTAGCCGGCTCCAAATCTGGGATCCGATATCTGAGGGACTTGTCAACACTCACGATAGTCTCTCCAGTGGAGTTGACCAATTATCTAATCTAGCTGGTGCCCTTTGCCGTTACTAACAGAGAGTGGAATTGCCGTGTTTGTAACTGTTCGTCGTGGATGGCTGCATGCTTGTCAATTGATAAGCATTTTACTCCAGACAAGGCGCCCACTATTGATCCTCTGTAATTGCGATATACCGGCTAAAGATAGAGGCTTGATTGATCAGTGACGCCACTCATCCTGCCCGGCAAAAGAGATTAAAAACCCTTGCAAGGCATTCGCGTTAAGTGCTGACCGGTTACCCCTCGCAATTAATCTGCCGACGATTGATCGGCAGTTCTGCACTCAACGACACACATGAAACGTCAACCCGCTAGCGAGACGGTTGACCAAGTTAAGTTGACGCAGCAAAAGAAATATAGTAACGGGAGTCAGCATCGCCTCCTCTCATTTGCCCAAACCACCTCTTCGGGAGAAGAGATAACAGGGCTAATTCTACGCGTCCAAGCCACGTCGCCACGCCAAGTTGTTTGCTCTCGACGGTCATTGGCCACCGCCGTCAAGACTGTTGGGTGTTGGTTGCACAACATAGGCAACCAACAGACAAACCGTCAAGAGGCTGGGGTGCTTCCCGGATTGCTTCCCTATTGGACAGGGGGGCAATCAGGCTGGCGGACTGAACGGATGGAAGACACAAAAGGTCATGCCTCCCAACAGGCTTACTGATTGTTGGTTTCCCATCATGAAGCACTGCCAAGTGTCACTCAAGGCGCAGTGCATTCACCTACTCTAACAATCACCGACAAGACCAGGTTAGTTTGACGCCTCTGCCGGTCAGCTCGGGCGCGATGCTGGCCATTGACGTTGGCAGCCACGCAGTAACTAAAGTGAAGCATACAGGGTCGGTCAGGTGACGCCACCATCACCAAAATGAGCGACATTGCAGACGCAGCATCAGCCAAGCAATCCGAAGTCACAGCCTGGTTCGCGGAATGCCAGGAGAAACAGAAGATCAAGACACCCCAGGAGATATTCCAAGAGAAACATGCAGCCCAGAGAGCCGTCATTGACCAGGAGCTCAGATCGCTCATAGGACTGGATCCCGAAAGCGACGTCACTTCAACAGGAGACCGGCTTGTTCGGTATGCTGGTCAGCTGAAGGAGCTTGAACAGGAGCATGCATCTACCAAGAACACCAAGGATCGCGCTTTTGCGGAAGAAGTAGAAGAGCGTCACAAGCAGTTCTTTGCTTCGTTTGTCAACATCGTGGGCGTTGATCTTGCAGGCAGATGGATAAGAGAACTCCAGGGGGAACCCACACCCGTCGACGAGGATGCGACCATGTTTGACGACTCGGATCCGCAGCCAGAGCCTTCTTCTGCTCGAGAGAACCAAGTCCAGCCACCAAAGTCTCCTACGAAGACACGCGCTGCGGCGAGACAGGACCGGGAGATCGAGCAAGAATCTCATGAGGATACGGGGTCAAGCCAAGACGAGTCCCAGCCGAATGGCGAGCCTCAGACAAATCGAACTGCCACAGCGCGCCGACAGGTTCCAGAAAGACGGCGACCACCAGATCCGAGCTCGCCACAGTCGCCACAGCCTCGCCAAGCCCAGTCCCAAACACGTTCTCACTCTGCTTCGAGCCAACGAAATGGGACACCTCCCCAGCGCAACTCAGATCCTCGACCAGCTGGGAGCCAGCGCAAGAGACCGGCAAGCCCGTCTGGGTCGAGAAACGATCCTGAAAAGCGTCCTCGCGTCGACGATCCTCTTACCGAAAGATCTATCGACTTTGAGCAAGTCTTTCAAGATGGAGACGCCGAAATCAAGTACACGATCGCTCGTTACCCCCGCAAAGACGGCAACTGGTACATCCTAGAGTGCAAAGAACATGGACAGCACTTTACCAACGACCCGATCCTCGGTGCTGCTAAGCACCTGGCGACTGCTGTTCATGGCAACTTGCCCAGAAAGCACGAGTTGGCTGTTAGTATTCTGGGCACGCTTGTCAAGAACTGCACTCAGACGAGGGCGGAGATGAACAACGAGGTGGCCCAAGAGGCTTTCGATCAAGGAATTGGAATCCCTGTGACGATCAAGCGCCCAAAGCGACCACGGTTCGATGGCGGTACTGCTGAACCCCGCCCGGTAGCACCTGGCCACCCTCATACTCGCAGCAGTCAAGTTGTGTCTGGCATCATGAACCCCGAGGCAGGCGAGATTTACGCCGCTTACTGGAAGAGCTCCAGAAGCTTCTATCCAGTTCTCATTCTGCCCTGGGGAAGCTTCCAGGATATTGGTTTCAAGGGGACGCTGCTGGACACGGGACTGTTGGACGACACGCCACCCTGCTATGCCGCCGGTGGCGAAGCGGGAGAGTGGGCAGAAGGTTACGAGGACGGTGGTGCTTTGGTCTCGAAACGCCAATTCCCAGTCGTTTACTTTGATGAGCTCAAGTTTCCCGAGGAGAGCTCTGTTGGGTGGGTTCCTGTTGCTGACCTGAAGCACTTTGACCCGCATGACATGAGCATCCTCCAGAGAGACTCTGTCGCCGAGTTTATCGAGAACCAGAAGAGCCAGAACCCCGACACTATCATCAAAAGTGAGTCTATCGTGGGTTGGATGCCTATTTTCGTCTCTAACTGTTGATATTTAGTCGGGGCTGAATCTCCGGTTCCTCGTCCGGAGCCAGATATCCTGGAGAGAGGGGAGCCTCTTCACATGAACACATTGACTGGATCACCCAACAATGAAAACGACACCGATGAGCATGATGAGCCACAGCAAGACTTGGCCCATCAAGATGTTTTTACCACGCCGCCGCAGGAGACTCCGCAACCAGAGGGCAGACAAGACAACCGCGAGCAGAGCCCAGTCCAGGAAGCAAATGGCGACAAAGCTACGACCAACGGCGATCCTGGTCTTACTGCCAACAAAGACGACGCTAGTCAAAATCATCCCATTGTTGTGGATGATGATGATTCTTCTGACTCCGAGATTGATGGCCTCATGAGCTTCCAGCAACTCAGCAACCCGGTCGATCTCCTCAAATCAGCAGAAGACTTGATACGACCTAGCTCTCGCGATTCTCTTTTGGATTTTCTCCAAGGGAAAGACGGGGGCGACGCCACGATGGCAAACGGCACATCACCTACAGAGCCGACCAACCAGTCAGTCCCCAACCAGCCAGCTCCCGAGACCTCGCGCAGTCACCTTTACGAGCCAAGGTCTGAGCGTCAAATAGGAACCGCCCCTCCGATGTCCACCGTCCGTCCAGTCCCGATCGCTCCGAAGGTCAGAACTGCCTCTCCGGCAACCAACGCTCCTACACAGAGGGCGCCTCCTACAACGATTCCCCGCCCTCCAGTAGCCGCGCCCCGGCCACTGCCAGCAGCTGTTAACCCCAGACGCCCCCTGGCACCCAAACCCGACATGTCCAGAACTCAGTCGTCACCCATCCCAGCCACATTGATGCCGGACAACGAATACCTCCAACAACTGGCAGCACAAGCAGTCGTATCAACGCATTCAGAGCTCTTCAAAACAAAAGAGTCCCTGCCACGAAGCCAGCCGAGACAAACAAGCTCCAACTTTGCATCTACGCCACGTTCCTATGAGATGCGGCCAGAGCATGCCCGGGCGGAGAGTGTGCCGCAGCCAACACGGAGAAGCAGCGGGTTCTTTGACGCTGTGCTGGGTCCACAGGCTGGGTTTGTTGAACCGAATGGGAGGCCCCAGTCGTCGTCGGGCAGTTCGCGTTACTAGATCAATATTCTGCGTCTGATGCCAGATCCAGCAGAGTGCTGTACACTGAGCACGCTACGCTCATGCCGATCTTTTGAATCACTTTCTCCTTTGTCCTCTTCTCTTCACAAGTGGAATGCCTCCATCGAGAGTTTGGTGTTTGGTTTCTTGGAAAATAATAGCTGCTGGGAGGGATGTTGGAATAAAAAATGGACCTCATAGTTCTCTTGTACATAGAATAAGATAAGCAATTACTTTGGAAGAATCATCCCCGGCCTTCTCCAACTTGAATAAAACTCTGCATTGTTTGAGGCAGAAGCTAGCAGCGCATGCGCTGGCTTAGGAAGATGGCGTGGGCGAGCTGCCCATGTCTCGTTCAGCCAATCATGATGGGGGCATGACAGGCCCCTAAAGCCACCCGTGAGACTCTGTACCTTCGTCCACCAAGATCATCATCTTGTACGTTCTGAATTACACTGCCTCGTGAAAACTACCGTTGTATTCTCCATCCATGCCTCGAAAAGTATGCTTTCTCCCCGAATTTGTCGCTCACTCACAACTTCTAACCTGTGTGGCGTAGAACCGCATTCCCGCCTCTGCGGCCCAGAACCGCGAGAACCAGCGTCGCTCGCGGGAGCGGCACCGGCAATTTGTCGAGGATCTTCAGCAGCGGCTTCAGTACTACGAGCGAAGAGGAGTCGAGGCCAGTGTTGAGATGCAGCGCGTGGCTAGGTCCGTCGCGTGGGAAAACAAGCATCTCCGTGGTCTGCTCCATCTAAGAGGAGTTTCGCAGGACGAGGTCGACCATCACCTGTTTCTGGCGGCATTTGTCGGCTCTAGCGTAAATCAGGACTCTTGGGAGTCTCTGCAGATTGGCATTGGCTCATCTCCTCCACACGGACAGAGTGAGAGGGAGCAGCCAGACCCCAGCCCTGGGGACACGAGTGCAGATTTCCCCTCGCTCTTGAGCACACCCTCTTCGAACTCTCCTTCACTCATGCCATCTCGACTACTGGAGACCTCGGTCCCTCCTAGAGCCTCTCTACCCAATGACACGCCCTTGCCAGGTAGAAGGGAGGCGGTAGACTGCCCCGTCACCATTAGCCATGGCCGAAAGACGCACGACCCCCACGACACACACACCATTGAGAACGGAGAACGCATAAACATCTCATCCATACACAACGACGGCTGGACAGAGCTGGGTACACAGGCAGACATACTACCACAAGTAACTGAGTGCTTTTGCCCACCCAGCTCACCCGTTTACATCTCGGGCCATTGGGACAAAGGACTGTCGTGCCAGGCGGCAGTTGAAATCATCTCTGGACTACAGAAGACTATGGATTCGGACCGGATCCGTCATCTATTGCACTGCAAAGAAGCAGATGATTGTCTTGTGCACAACTCCAGAGTTTTCCAAGTCATAGATACGCTTGCGTAGGTAGCTCAAATACGGTTATTTAGCTAGATTCAGGCCGGATGCCTTCCTCAAGCATGTCGTGTTCAGACACCTGAGCAGTCAATGCGAAAGATGGCTTCCCCATCCTTGAAACACGAGGCCTAAAAATATCGCGGTCTAGAACGCCCTTGTCTGGCTGCTGCTAGAAGATTAAAAGACGAAAGGCCTCCTCCTGCTTTAGGCTTAAAGTGCCTTTTAGTGCACTCTTTTTATTATCGTTAAGCGGTAAGCTTGTGGTTTGAAAAGCCACCAATGTCTAAGCCCCTGAGTGCCGTCATCTCAACCACAAGGCGACTGAGTTTACCAATCATGAGACGGCCATACGAGCCTCCTGAAACAAAATGTCTCATCGTGAGGAAAACGATAATTGAATTACGACTGCAGTTCTGTTTGGCTTACGTATGTCGTTGTCCTAGCCATCTTGCGTACCCATCATACCCGCATGTGATTGGGTGTACTCGAGAATCGAGTGCCTAACCATAGTATCCAATGATAATTGGGGCATGACAAACTCCTTAGACGCACCCTGAGGTCACGAGAGGGCGGTTGAAGCAGCACGCGAGTATTTGAAAAGCGAGTAGCTCCCCGAGAGCAAGCCTCTAGGCCATCAAACACCATCAGCCTTTGTCAATGTTCCAAAGATTCAGTCTTCGTCGAGCTTGTTTGTGGTACCCTAAAAGCCGACTCAGGATTCGTCAGCAAAGCAATGGCTTCACAACAGGAGGCCAGCATAGCTCCGTGGCATGCCAAGTATCCAGCTCCAAAACATCAGCCAGGAAGCTTAACGCGTGAGCAGCTTCTCGAGATGATGAGGCAAGTTGGCGGCGTGGCTGGTGCGGACTTTGTGCTCGTCGATTTACGACGCAACGACCATGAGGTGAGCCTGAGTTCGGTCTCTGCAATGTGTCATATAGTTATTGTCACAGTTTCGCTGACTTGAGCGACTCCCAGGGCGGCACTATCCGTGACTCTATCAATCTGCCTGCTCAAAGCTTGTATCCCTCAGTCCCAACGCTCTATGGCATGTTCAAAGCTAGGGGTCTGCGGAAGATTATTTGGTATTGTTGTGAGTAGGAACATCCTCCACACGGCCAGCCTATGGTCCTCGAGGGTCAGCTTTGGGAGAGGGTAGACTCTAATCCCGTCTCACTAGCTTCATCACGCGGTCGCGGTCCGCGAGCTGCTGGCTGGTTTAGTGACTACATCGCTGAAAGCAGTGATAATGAGATGGAAAGCGTAGTTTTGCAGGGCGGGATCAAGGGCTGGGCTACGGCAGGCGACGAATTTATCGAGTGGATGGACGAGTACGACCCTTGTTTTTGGTCTGCCAGACGACCTGTCTACCGTGAAGGGTATTTTGTTACTTTATCATAACGTGGTATCTAGTGTGCTAGAAGCACATATAAAATAATCTTGACTTGAACGTGTACTGGTAGCCACAAGTCATCGCCATGCAGTAGTGTAAATCACTCCGACCCATCTCCGACATGGTGCCATAGCTTTCGTAAACGCCAAGAGACCTTTGACATGAGACGCTGGAAACAGGATTTAGACATTGAGAGGCGTGTTTCTATCAGAGCTGTATGAGTATGGAAGGCAGGCCACGTTTAGAATATCATAATAAAGTGGAAACTACACTGATATGGCGGGTGATTTTGCCGTCAACAAAACTTTGTCAATCCGTCATTGCAGAGCCTTGTTGGCGGCTTTGATGGATAGCACGTCCTGAATATGCTCATAAACCAACTTTCCCCTTCCTTCGAGAACGTCCTTGGCATACGTCTCCAGCGTAGTTCCGACAAACTCGGGGTAGAGATCCTTGGCCAATAAATATCCGAGGTACTGGGCATTTTCAGGAGTATTGTCTCCACGGACGCAACAGGAGTACCAGTACTGCATCTGCGACAGCGTTATGAACTCGACTGAATCCGGGGCTGGGTTTTTATCCTCCCACTTGCGGACTTGAGCTTCAATTTCCTCCGCGGGGACCTTTGTAACTAGTCAACTCATGAGACTAATCTAGAGATAGCAGGTGGACTTACATATTTGCGATGGAGTTTCTCGCCACTCACTTTCTCGGTTATGTCGTACAGCTGGTTAAAAGTCAAGACTTCATTATAGGCAAATACCATGCGGTTCAGGGTTCGAGGATCAGAGATAATCCGGACAGTGTATGGTCCAACATCACGCAGGTCAGTAAACGCGACCGGCACGTTCCCATCGACTGCGAGGCCATATGTGGTTTCCATAACTGCATAGTCGATACGGCCAGATGGGAGCCGGGGAAGATTGACCTGATACCACCAGCCGACGTCGATAATAGTGTACGGGAGCTTGATCTTTTTGATATGATTGAGAGTCTCCTCTTTCTGCAAGCCAGTGTTAGATGATTCTAAAAGAGATTCTCATTCGGTCACTTACCAGTTCTCGAAGTCGGAGAGCGCCTGTAGGTGGTGCAACAGTTGCAAAGAAGCAGGGCACGTATCGTTTAACGCCGATAGCCTTGGCGGCATTGATTAGGGGTATCTCGGCTGTCACACTGGCGCCGTAGATGGTCGAGATGACGACCTCGATACCCTTGAGTGCTTTTTCCAATTCTTCCTCGGAGCCCGCAAGGTCGGCAGCGACAATGTTGACCCCTTTCTCAGCTAGCTCAAGAACTTGGGGTTTCTGCAGCGACGAGGGCCTCGTTAGGGCTGTAATTTCCTGGGTTGAAGGCGTCAGTATCTAGACCCTCAAAAGATAGGCTGTATATTTGGACTGCTCACAAACTTCGGGGTCGTGGACTCGAGAAGGGCCTTGACAATGCCAGAGCCCGTCTGGCCCGTTGCGCCAACGATTGCGACCTTCATATTCGTGGGATACAGTGGGAAATTGATCTCTGCTTAGATGGCTGACATCTTCACATATGTTTTGGGTCAGTCTTCCCTCTATTTATACGCATTTGACCACGGCCATCGTCCATGAGCTATCGGGGTCTTGACGGACTCCGTACCTATGTGGATATGGATTTACAAAGCAAGATCGAAAATGAGACATGCATTACCCACACCGCCATGACCAAGATGAATCTCGTAGAAACAGCTGAGCCTTATCGTATGACTCGTGCACAAGGGATAGGATGAGGGCATTGTGTCTCCAGTTCTAACAATTAGAGGCCACTCTATGGAAACAACGTTGATCAATGCTCGTCCGCCCATGATTCGTCCGTGATTCGTCCGCCTAGCTTATATACCCAGCCATTCTGTCCGTTTGTCACCTATCCCGGACTTTAGTTCTTTTTCCGGCCTCTATAAACCTTGAATGCTTTTCTTCTTCTACCCCTTAGTTACTTACAATAAAACGAACTTACCCCTGTATCATAGGCCATCCACATAAACAAACTCGGCGAACACAGGGGATGACAAGCTTTGGCGCTAATGCAGGTTGATGACAGCTACATAGGCTAACACCAAATGGGCAAGGATCAACCGATTCTCCCACGGCGGTAACTCGACGAAACGATGAGAAATCTTGCACCTATTATTAATCCTCAACCACCATCTGCCGCTGTCATCAACCTACATTAGAATCGGCCTGACTGTTGTAACGTTGATTGATCCTCGCATTATAGTGCCGCACTCTGCATCAATCAAGGATGGTCTATCTCAGTCATGCTGGGATCCAAGAAGACAGCGTCCTGGATGGATGGGTCAGATACGAGGACGACTGGTCGGGCATATCGGATGCGAAACAGAGAAGGAGGGTCCAAAATCGCCGTAACCAACGAATCCGCAGTATGACATAATGGTTGACCTAGAATTGTTTGGACCTCGCTAACGCCTGGCAGGGTCGAGGAGACGAAGAGAGCTTGCTCATGGTGCTAGTGCTAGTGACGATGCGGAAGGCCAACATCATGTTCCGGCTCCCGAAAGTTCAAACTTCCCGGAACACTGGAGATACGAGGACTCTAGCATCAGAGCTGTCACGGTCGCTGTTGAGAGACTCAATCTCCTTAATGCCGATCAGGAGCATGATCGGATGATCCTTCAACGTTTCGAGGCGTTTGCACAGCAGCTCTACATAGTACACTCTCCCCAGCTTACAATCTTACCGATCCTATCCCAGTTCAATCTTATCCGAGCTTTGCTGGCCAACATGGACACCTTGAGCATCTCATCGAAGCAGATGGGCGACGACGCTCTGTCACCGTTTAATTCACCACGCTTGAATCAACACCGGACCTCAAAACGACTTCCAGACGGGCTGCAACCGACAGATCTTCAATCCACCACATTACACCACCCATGGATTGATCTTCTCCCCATGCCTGAGATGCGTGACAACTTGTTTCGGCGAGGCTTAGACTGCTTCGATGAGGAGAAGCTCTGTCACGCCCTCCGTGGACGCATTCCAGATCATGACCCAGGCATGCTTATTTGGGGGGAATCTTGGGATCCAAATGGTTGGGAAGTAACAGAAGACTTTGCCAGAACCTGGGGCTGGACCATTACTGGCTGTTGGGGCCTTCTACGCTCTACGAATAGTTGGCGAGCCAAGCGGGGCGAAAAGCCGCTGTTTAGTCTTGCTACATGAAGCCGTCAGATAAGAAATCAGGCTGATGCAGGATTTGACGGCATCACCGGTATCAATAAAGCGTGAATTCTAAAACAACTGGCCAATATACTTCTTCGCTTGTCTGTTCGTAGCAATACTTCACTCATACATGCAGCCAATAAAATCTCGAATAGAAACCTTTCATCCACGTGTTGCTTGCCTTACATTACTGATTGATTGCTAACTGCTACGGATATAATGCATCATTTCTAATCAACAGTCCATGCCACTGCCCGCTTACAGATCAACGCTAGAATCTGCGGTCTAGGGAGTGTCCTCCAAAAAGATAACGGGATGATCCGCTAGTGTCTCTATGCGGCTGTCATCAACCCTCATTTGCAGTAAACCCAAATGTCGCATACTCTCAATAGGGCTTATTAGTGCCTGGATGCCGGTAACCCTGCGACGTTAAAGCTTATCTATACAGTATCAGGAGATTCATACCTCCTGCCCCCACTGTAGTGAGGTGAGTAAGTGAATGCTGATCAAGCATCGTGTTCTTCTAGCTTCGGGGATATGCTAGCGCCGAGAATGAAGAAACGACACTGGACCTGGCTTCGTATCTACATGTCTACCAAACGTGGAAGGGGGTTTATAGGTGTAAGGTGCATGGGAGTCCACCCATTGAAAGCTTTTCCATCATTCTTCCTCACCATTCTCCATCCTAGCCGACTGCATCGTGTATCTACCCCAGACCGCACGACAGAGGAATCCCTAATCTTCCCAACTCCCAACACCAAAGCAAAATTCAACAATGCCAAAGGTAGCTAGAATTCACCAGCTAGGCGGGCCAGAGGTGCTTCAGATCGATGAGATCGCCTTCGAGGATCCGGCACCTGGCGAGCTGCTGTTGAGGGTGAACGCCATAGGGATAAACCGCATGGAAGTCTTCTTCCGCGCCGGTGGCTTCGGCCCGCCCAAGGCATTTCCTGCCATGCTCGGTTCGGAATGTGCTGGAACGGTTCTGGCCATCGGCCAAGGTGTGGCTGGTTTCGTGATCGGGGATCGGGTGGCGACTATCCCGGGGTTCACGAGTGTTCCGGGTTTCGCTACCGAGATGAAAGGTCACGAATGCGCAGTGTACGGCGAGCAGGCGTATGTGCCGGCCGATATGACGGTCAAGATTCCCAACGCAATGTCATTTGTTGATGGCGCTGCTTTATGGATGCAGTACAGCACCGCCTGGAACAGCATGGTTGATACGGCCAAGCTGCAAAAGGGCGAGTACGTCCTGCTGACAGCGGCGACATCGTCCGTGGGAATTGCGGCAGCCCAGATCGCCAAATCACAGGGCGCCATCCCAATTTGTACAACCCGGAGTCAGTCGAAGGTGGCCGCACTGAAGGCCCTCGGCATCGAACATGTCATCGTGACGGATGAGCAGGACATCGCGACCGAAGTGGCACGCATCACCGGCGGCATCGGCTGTCGCGTCATCTACGATCCGATTGCTGGAAAAGGTGTCAGCAAATTGCTCGATGCGGTCGCAGTCAACGGCATGATCCTTATCTACGGTGTTCTGGACCTGGCTCCGGCCACACTGGACCCGCTGAAGGGCATGGCCAAGTTTGCAACTATCAAGTTTACAGCGGTGTTTCAGACACTATTGAACCCAGAGAAGCGTGCCAAGATGGTCGAGTTTGTGCTTGATGGCGTTGCAAACGGGTCGCTAAGGCCTGTCGTGGACAAGACCTTTACGTTTGAGGACATTGCTGAGGCACATCGCTATCTTGAGAGCAACCAGCATATCGGAAAGGTGGTTGTTACAGTTTATTGAAGGGTTTTAACTTGGAAAGGGAACATGGGAAGTGCTATAGGGGTGGTAGGCTAGCATTGTTTAAATTAAAGTCAGGCAAGAAAGGCATCTGAAAGCCTCTGTATAACTATCCATCTCCCCCTCTACACTCAAGATCACAAAGATAAGGTACCTTCTTTCTCGTCTAAATAAAAGCTATGGTCTTCTCAATGATACGAGCCGTCACCGCAGCCTTGCAGAGGGTGGTCTATTCCCCTAAGAGTCTACATTTGGCTAGGGTTGAACAGGGAGAACTTTTCGTTCTGGGGCTTCCTCCTGTCCTGGACCGCACGCGGTTCGCTCCTCAAGAAAGGAGGAATGCCCCTTGAGCACCCCACATGAAAATACCGGCAAGGATTGTGGGGTACATGGCATCACTAGATAAGGAGTCTTCAGCCGATCGCATTTGTTGACAAACATATCATCTGAGCAGTCAAGACTGATCAACTCTTGCAAACCTAACCGATCAAAATGAGTACATTCGAGTACGTCGGCGGAGCATACCGCGTGCTATTTGGAAGAGGAACAATTCAGCAGCTCCCCTCGGCTCTCGGAAAGCTGAACGCCAAAGCCGTCATGATTCTTTCCACTCGGCAGCAAGTCGATGAAGCAGTGCGGATCAAAAGTCTTATCGGGCAACCTGCCGTGGCCGTTTTCAGCGAGGCAACGATGCACACGCCAATTTCTGTGACCGAAAAGGCCGTCCGGGTAGCAAAAGAGAAGATGGTAGATAGCATCGTGTCCATCGGCGGAGGTAGCACCATCGGTCTAGGCAAAGCCATCAGTATACGAACCGGCCTGCCGCATCTCTGTATCCCAACCACCTATGCCGGCAGCGAAATGACTCCGATCCTTGGGGAGACGGACCAGGGGCGCAAGGTTACAAGGCGTGACCCTCGGATCCTTCCCGAGAGTGTCGTCTACGACATTGACCTAACCCGTTCGCTCCCGGTTCGACTTTCTGTCTATAGTGGCATCAATGCGATCGCCCACGCAGGTAGTTTATCCTCACATGATCCAGAGGAGACAACAGCTGATGAATCATATAGTCGAGGCCCTCTACGCAAGCAACACAAACCCAATTATCGACCTGATGGCGGTCGAGGGAATCCGCAATCTCGCCAAGGCGCTGCCTGTGTTGCGGGAGGATGACCAGAACGACGATGCACGATATGAGGCTCTTTACGGAGCGTGGCTGTGTGGAATTTGCCTAGGAAGCGTCGACATGGGGCTGCACCACAAGCTGTGCCACACTCTGGGCGGCACTTTTAATCTCCCACATGCCGAAACGCACGTCACAGTCCTCCCACACGCCCTAGCGTTCAACGCTCCAGCTGTACCGGGGCCAATGGCAAAGATCGCGTCAGCACTACCGGACTCTGGAGGAGATGCCGTCAGGGGAATAGCCAGTCTCTATCGGCGACTCAAGATTGACTCAAGCCTGAGGGGATACGGTATGCCGGAGAGAGGGATCGACAACGCCGCTGATCTTGTAATGTCGAACCCGTACAAGAACCCACGGCCACTCGAACGAAGGGCAATCCGCGAATTGATCCGACGTGCATGGGCGGGTGAGGATGCCCAACATTTTCCCGGATGATTTACTTGATTCATCTGTAACTGAACGGGACGACTATTGCCCAAGCATACATTGACGATATGGTCTATTTAATTCATCCCTGATGCAAAGAATCTTGTGTTAGGCCCATTTAGTTATCTGGCCAACACGTGCTCTTCATCATGATCTAATCTAAACAATGACGCAGTCGGACACTAGATCAAAGAACACACTTTGAGACACACGGCAGCATCGAAATCCAATACTGCAAACACCGTTCCTCAACATGTTGATTCCTGCTGTCTGCTTGGTGCGCCTTGTACTTCACGGTGCCCTACCCTAGACTCCTGAAGCCTAGAATGTGGGGTTCCCCGAAAGAGACATTACCCATGGTTCAAATGTGGGGTGTCTCTATTCTGTCACCGCGCTAACCCTAACTGGATGTGGGGTAATACAGGATCAGGAGCATGCGTCTAATTGACCCTCACGAGTGCGTACTTGCGTAACGTAGTGGACAAGGTGCGTACCTCATTATAGCTGTGGAGGAGTATTTTTGACGTGCTTCCACATATTAAGGAGTCTCTTAGGAGAGGGATTCCCACGGCCGCTAGGGCAACGTAAATCTTACCTCAGTTCTTAGCCTCTTATTTCTCTCCGCTTCTGCGAACGTGAGACGCCATGGGTTCTGCGCCAGGAAGGTACAACCACCCGGTAATCGGAAGTCTCCAGGGCAACGAGGTAGATGGCGTTGTTCAGTTCCTCGGCGTCAAGTATGGCGTTTTAGACCATTGGTTTGACAATGCCAGGCTGCCTTCCTATGATGGCAGTGGCCTCATTGCCGTGAAGCATGGGTAAGGAATTTAGGATCACTCTCCTGTCAACATGACACTGAAGACCTTACTATAGCCCACAAGCCATATCGGATCCGTCCGGGGTTGACGTCGAACACCTAATCATCCAGAAGGCTCTGCCCAAACCTGAGCCTCCTGGTTGTTCAGGAACGGAATGCCTCAATATGAACGTTACTGTGCCGCAGGAAGCTTCTCTCTCAAGCAAATTCCCGGTTATGGTCTTAATTCATGGAGGAGGCTTTTTTACTGGTGCCAACTGGTGGCCTCGGGTTGACACTGGGCAAATTGTCCGACTTTCCGTCCAGCAAGAGAAACCCGTTATTGCGATAAATATCAAGTAAGGCATCCTTCGTACAACTTGCTCATTTTTCATCCACTGACTAGCTTCATCCACGCACAGCTATCGCCTTGACATGGCTGGCTTCCTTACATCCCTAGAACTACGCGATGCAGGCCTTAAAAGCAACAACGGACAACCTTGGGATGGATCAAACAGTACATCTCTGGTTTCGGCAGTGATCCTGATCGTGTCACGGTTGCTGGAGAAAGTATAGACGGACGTAGGTATCTGACCTCGATGTCTTCGACAGACTGACTGACTACATTCCATAATAGTCTCTGCATTACGAGCCTTGAGTCCTGACGAGAAGCTCGCATGGCGTGTTGTTGTGTTGGCGGGCGCACCTCCTCTCATGAATCCACCTCCGCTTGAAACAGCTGAACTTCCGTATCAGCAGGTCCTCAAAGCCCTCGATGTTGAGGGTGGCTCTCCAGCCGATCGAATCCAGGCCCTGAAAGATGCATCCCCCGAGTATCTATCTGCAAAGATAGATAAGGGCATAATGTTCTGCCCCTTGGTGGATGGCAGGCTTATACCATCCCAGCCAACATTCGATGCCATTCTCAACGGGAACCCACCATGGAAGAACACTTCCTGCGAGGCTGCCTTTGTTGGCTATGCCCCTCTCGATGTACGTGCACATAGTAATTACGCAAGTTTAATTTTGGCTGACGGAAAATAACCAGGCCAGCGTCCTTGGAATCATGGGTCTATTTCAAAGAAAACAGGACCTCGGAACTGCATTCTCTGACCATGTGCGGTCAAATTTGCCGCACCAGTCCCAGGTGGCAGACAAACTGCTGGAAATCTACAACATCACAAGCGAAACAAGCGACGATGAAGCTTTATTGTGCATCATCCAATTTGCCTCGGATATTGGGTACCGTGCAACAGCCCATGCGTTGGCCAAGACATTCCCAGGAGAGTCATTCCTGTAGCAGTTCTCGGAGCCAAATCCGTGGGACGGCCCCTTTAAAGGCCACACAACGCACGTACTTGACATTGCATTTCTATTCCAGAACTACGACGAACATCTAGACAGCCAGTAGAGAGCCTCATCTATACGGTTTGCCCAAGACGTCATTTTGTTCATGCATGGCCATGCGCCCTGGGACAACTTTCAGAAAACCGGAGGCATGGCCATTTACGAGAATGGGATTAAGAAGGTCGTGGAAGGCTGCGAAACTATGACAGAGGAGTATGTCAGTATGCTTGAACGAGGGGAAATAGTTAGACTGGATTTCTTGATTAAGTTGGTGGAAGGACTCATGTTTAGGACAGATTCTTGAGTCTTTCTGTATAGGAATCACCTCTTCCCTGCCTGTCGTCCCCGTGGATGGTATTTCTTGTCCAAATCTAGTTTAGCAGCCGCGGTGTTCTTGCTGTATAAACTTTTACTAAAGAGCTCTGGCAAGCACAAGAGTAGGATACTGTTCAGCTCGTGGGAGATTCCCAATCCATGTGGGGTTTGTTTTCACACAGGAGGGGAACGTCAGAGGAGGTTCGGAAATCCGATTCCGCCCGTTCATCGCGATAAATAAACAACCCCCCAACTGCTCTATTCTCAATTCTCCTCACTCTTGTTCTAATTCCTTACCTTAATTTTCACCACTCGATATTGAATGACAGCCTCCATCTACCCCAAATCCTGCAACAATGTCTGTTTCACTCTACCACAAGGATTTGCAGTGTACGTTTTCGGGAGTTGAACTCGATTCCCTGGTTCACTTTCGAGGGATTCCATATGGTACAATCCCACACAGATTCGGTCTACCGTCTGCACCAACAAACCTGCCGGACACGATCGACTGTACTCAACATGGGTTGGTCAAGTCCTGTGGCCTGATATCAACGAGCTGGCGGCGCTGACTCTGGTCCTGATGACTCAAAGCCCTCGATGCCCGCAGGTCCCTGTTGATATCGGTCATTTACTTCGGATCCCTTCTGATGTCAAGCTCCCGACAGAGCCTGAAGATGAGTTCAACTGTCTCAACCTGGACATCGTGGCGCCCAAGGATCTTGCATCGCCACAGCATAAGCTACCCGTCATAGTGTGGATTCATGGTATGCCATAAGCCCCTTCGACAACCGGAAGGTGAATGACCGCTGACATTAGTTCTGAAGGGGGGTCTCAAGCTGTCACTTTTGGAAGCGCTGCATCGGGACTCTGTGGTTTGTTGCAAAGCATCCCAATCCTGTGTAAGCCAACTGCAGGCTGGCTAACAGCAAACGCAAAGACTTCTCTGTCATAGTCAATGACTCTTTGAAGTTAGGTAAACCAATTTTGGCCGTGTTTGTTCAATACCGACTCAACATCTTTGGGTTTGGTGATGAGATGAGCGAAGGGAATCTGGGCCTACGCGACCAAGCCCTGGCGCTCGATTGGGTGCGGCGTAATATCTCAGGCTTTGGCGGTGACCCGGTGAGCTATGTCGGACACTATCTACCACCCCATGGCTACTGACGCTGCACTTGTAGGACGCGATAACTCTGGCAGGTGAAAGTGCTGGGGCTGTGTATACTCACGCACATCTCGTGTCTCATGCACCTGCGAAGCAGTTCGTGCTGTCGTCAGGCTCATTGTACTTGTCGCCTCCCCAACCAGTGGAGAAAGCTCAGTCTTTTCGTCAAACATTGAACCGGCATCTTCGTAGCCTCGGAGAATTCGACTTGCGGAACGCTCCTGTCGAGGCCATGGTTGAGGCTATTAAGTTGTCCGGGATCCAGTCCTGGTTTTTGGTGGCCGATGATGTGCTCCAAGACTGGCAGAAAAGCACAGGTCGCTCAGAGAGACTCCTTCTAAGCGATGTCCGAAACGAGGTGAGTAACTCGGCCCATTCCTCTGCATGTTAGCTAACCTGGGCAAGTCTATCATCTGGAGAAAAGGTATCTGGACAACAAGCATCGACCGCATAGACGACGCGTTCAATTTGGCGGGAGAATACAGCAGTGAGCTGAAGAGTCTTTACAATATCCGCGCTAACAGGCCGTCCTCATGCAGGATCGGGGCCTTGGATTTCATCAACGACTACAAATTCGTTCTCCCAGTGGAAAATATGACGAAGCAATGGCGCCAGGCGCAGAAGCCCGTCTTCCGATGCCTGTTGGACGAAGAGAACCCTTGGCAGCCGTCAAATGGAGCTCATCATGGGATCGACCTGGTTTTTCTGTTCGGAGGGTTTGATTCGGGCCTGCTGGACGCAGCAAGGCGGACGGGAGAAAACATGCGCAAAGCGTGGATTGACTTTATCTCCCTGCGGGATCCTTGGCCGTCGGACTCATATGAAGCTTTCGGCCCCTTCGGCATGCATCATTCGCTTGATGACAAGGACCTCAGCGCGCGGAGAAGAATGCGTCAAGTGGCTTCTTTAAGCCAGCAGGACACGATCGGGTTGGACAGAGTGTTTGCAGCGCTGGCCACTGGCAACATCAGCCTCCTCAATTAGATGGCTATCTTGAGATGGTATTCCTATTAGTCCCCTAGACTTGAACTAGAATCATGGATACAACGCGCTGAATGTTCGCCCTACAAGCTGTAACTATAACATGTTGATTATTATTCAATAGTTGATGCCAGTCACTGCATCGTTCTTAAACCACAATGTCCATGACACTAGAAGCTGATGCATGAGGGCATGTGGAAATCAGACATAGCCGCAGCATCTCAAAGGAGTCCGAGTGAGTCTATGAGAGATAAACCCATTCTATCCAGTTCCATGTCTCCCAGCACCACGAGTACGCCCACCAGCAACGGGTTTCATGATCTGTGGAGGGATCTATGCCGTGGTCACTTGAATCGGATGTGGGGTGTTGGACCGCCGGTGCACCCCACATTTGACCCATCCCCTTGGTTAATCCCATCCATGGCCGAGCACCCCCCCTCCATCGTTGGGGAGACTTAGAGACCCAAGACTTCCCGCGTTGTTCGTACTTAAATCTTTAGAGAGATACTCATCTTGTATCAGTAAGACGTGCCTTTGAGCAAACACTCGGGTGTGAGCGCCTGGCTTCGACCTGATGGATAGTGAAGAGAGCAAGCAGAGTCGAGGCAAGGACTCTAAGCCCTCGGCAACTCGTCGAAAAAAGGCACCGCGAGCCTGTGATAGATGCCGCAAGAGAAAGACTCGATGCGATGTTTCATTCGGATGCATGCCATGCTCAAGTTGTAGGATGAAGGGGTGGGACTGTGTGGTTGTGGGCTCCGCACCGCCTAGAGACGCGTGAGTCTGGACAAGGGTCTCTTTGAATCTGTACTAACTCAGATCGCGGTCCAGATGCCGAAAGAGGAAACAGAACAATGGCGAACGAGAAGTTTCAGGACAATCCATCAGGCAGCCTTCCTCACCGCCTCAAGCCGCCGAGAGCATCATTCCTACGCCCATATCACAGGGTACACCGGCTGAAATTGCATCACCCACTACGACCTCGCGCAGTTCAGAGTTAGATGGACCATGCTCAGTACATTACACATCTTATGACTTTCTCGAGGTGAGTAACAGGGCCAGTTTACGAGTTGAAGATGTCGCATACCTTGCTTCCCAAGGGTGCTTCAACTTGCCCAGTCGACCCGCTCTGGATATCATCGTTCGGCAATACTTCCGCCTGGTCCATCCATTATTCCCTCTTCTGAATGAGATCGAGTTCTGCGAGATAGTACAGGGCGGCGTGATACCAAGCCCATCGGCACCCAAGATTTCACTGCTGCTCTTTCAGGCCTTTATTTTTGCGTCGTGCGATGTAAGACAAACACTATGTGGCCTTGTAGTTCTCGAAATACTGACGAAACGTTTCCAAGTCTACCCCCCTCGAAACCATTCAAAGCATGGGCTTTGTAGACTGCAAGCAGGCTAGGTCTTGTTTCTATAGAAAAGCCAAGGTATGTCACTAAAGGTTATCCTACTATTCTGAGGCACAAATAAACTCTCTCTTAGCTTCTATACGATCTCGACGCCGAGAAGTCCTCACTCAGTCTCTCACAAGCGGCCCTCCTACTATCTCGCGGCTCACTGTCTTTGACTTTGATGGCAAGTCAAATGGACTCAGTCTGGCTGACCATTGCCATTAACCATGCAGAGATTGTGGGCGCACATCAATATGAATCATCGCTTTCAATGCATCACTCCAATGAGAATACACTGAAACGACTCTGGTGGTGCTGCATCGTCCAAGACAGGCTGGCCTCGTTATGTCTTGGTCGACGAACGCAGATTGATGCGGCACGTTTCGACGCGAGCTCCTATCGGCCTTTCGGCATATCTGACCTGAGGAATGAGATTCACCATAGCCAAGTTTTCAACGCAACTTTGAAAAGCCACTTGATCGGGCTGCTAGAAAAGTTTCTCCATCTCTGCCTAGTGCTAAGCAGTCTATTCCACCTAGCATACGGGCAAGCTCAGCCGCTGCCTGGCGATTTCAACAAAACTCTGGAAGAAATCGTTGCTGTCAAGAGTCAACTCCGAGAATGGTACAAAGACATATCTCATAATCTGCCGCATCTCATCGACCCCCAAGGGGGCTCACCACTCATAAAGGACGAGGAGGACATTTCGATTATCCAGTTGTACTTCAACACAGTCATCATCTACTACTGGTAAGTTAATCCGTGTCCAACATAGACTACGTCGGCTCACTAACATGGTAGTTCTGCTTGGCTCGTTTTGTGTCACCACGAGAGGTTATGCCTTGTCACTCAGTGCGACTCTGCTCATCATCCACTATCCGTTTACTTTACGGCAACGACTCGAAACCAGCGGGAGATCGAGGAAGCGACTCTGGCTCTGACAAAATGCTTTGGGAGGTTAGCTCAGCTGGGCCCAGGACAAGTTCTTCCTTGTACCGTGATCCTTTGCGCTGCGATACCCTTGGCGCTGCATGCTCTAGACTGCCAAATGTCGACGGGTGCCGGTCATTATGGGCTGCAAGGTTCCGATCAAGAGCTCCTACGGCAGAATCTGGGCCTGAAATGCCTCGTTCAAATCTTGAAAGCTCATTATTCTCGGTATGAAGTCATTGATCTCATCGTCAGCATCTTACGACACGAAATTAGCAATGAAAGGCTGGAGGACTTCTTTCCGGCCACGAACGAGTTGGTCAGTGATCCCTTCCAATGGAAGAGTCTCTTGAGCTTGGCCCCAAAGATCTATCTTCGATTGGTCTATTCGACAAGTTTATCTCTGAGCAAATCTCGGAATGCAAAAGATTCAGACTTGCCCCATAGCCTACGAAATGCCGTTTATTCTCGATCCGACGCTGCCGCAGTCCCCTTTCTGGGTCACGGCAGGGATTGGAGCTTTGATGCGGAGTTGGGCATAGATGTTTCGCTCGCATTCCTTCCGTCCGATATGCTTTTTCACGGGGGTGTCGTTTGACCATTGGCGGGTAAATTCTAGAAAGTGGCATTTGGATGTAAACTTACCAGTGTACGGTATAATGCGGCTATAGCAGGGGGCCGGACGGCTGGGGTTCTAGGGTTTAACGGGGTAGTTTGGGGAGTATATATCGATGTATCTTTTCGAAGATATTAACCGTCCGAATTAAAAATGCAGGTAAAATGAGTGATTGTGTAGATATCTGCTGGACCTATAGTGCAAGGAGGCCTAGAATATGTTACATCACCGCCCCGTGTCGATGATTTCGAGATGAATGAGACTGACTATGGATCGACTGATTCCTGGAGTGATCTCTGGAAGGTCAAGCTACGAGGCAGGGAAAAGGATCGTCACTCTGGAAATCAGGCCTGCATTTATACACATCCAGAATTTGAACCATGCATTCTAATTCCAGCCCTGTTTGTCTTGCCGAGGTGACAACCTGCCATCAGATCCAAAACGACCCAGACCTAACTAATTTGTAGAGTACACAAGCCCGCTGCCGTGAGGAAGAAGACCATTAGCACTAATGCTTTGGGCTTCCTCTTTTAGAGCCGAGGTTTTGATCGGGTAAGATTATAACGACTCAGAAGTTGGACAGGTTATCATGAGAGATGACTTCGGAGTGAGGTGCTGAGTTTGTCACCCCGCATTACTCCACCTCCCCGATCATGACATGATACTTGATAACTACCCCACAGCCGAAAGTATCTCTCGGCCAGATGTGGGGGATGATTGATGTAATATTAAATCTGCCGTGACGGAGCTACTCAACGCTTGAAGCTATACATTACACAGAAGCACCAGCTTGCCATAGTCAGCCATCACTGTTACGTTTTCAGACACGATGGCTAATCAGGACTTCCAAAAGATCTTTCACTGGGCAGAGACCCAGAAGAACGGTTCTATCCCCTCGTTCGAGACTCGGCCAAACGACCCATACCAGTACCAATCTGGTTTCAATAATAGCTTTGAGTCAGAGGCTGTCCCCGGCACTATCCCCAAGGGCCAGAACAGCCCTCGTGCTATCCGTTTCGGACTGTACGCTGAGCAAATCACCGCCTCGGCCTTTGTCGCCCCACGCCACGTCAACAAGAAGGCCTGGCTGTACCGTGCCCGTCCTGCTGTTGCACATCAGGGATTTGTTAGTAGTTGCGGATAAAGATGCGCTGTTGATGGTGGCTGACTGTTGTGCAGACCAACCTGCCTGACAACCCCGACACAGAGTCTAATTTCCTTCCCACCAACTCGAGGGTACATGTTTCTCCTACCCAGCTGGCCTGGAATCCGTTCGAAATCCCCAACGGCCAGGACCAAGACTTTGTCGATGGCTTGAAGACAATTGCCGGGTCAGGAGATCCAACGCTCCGCGAAGGTCTTGCCACGCACGTCTTTCTATGCAACAAGAGCATGGAAAAGAGAGCCTTTGTCAACTCGGACGGCGACTTCCTCATCGTTCCTCAGCAAGGAGCTCTAGATATCCAGACCGAGTTTGGCTTCTTATACGTCCAACCCGGTGAGATCTGCGTTATCCAACGCGGTCAGAGGTTCAAGGTCAAGGTCGAAGGGCCAACCCGAGGCTATATCCTCGAGATTTGGGGCTCCAACTTTGAACTTCCCGAGCTAGGCCCGCTTGGTGCAAATGGGCTTGCTAATGCTCGGGACTTCCTTCACCCTGTTGCTGCCTACGAGGTCACTGAGAACGACCCCTGGGAAATCACCTATAAACTGGGAGGGAAGTTCTTCCAGAGCAGACAGCGCCACTGCCCGTTCGACGTTATCGCCTGGTCGGGGAACTATGTGCCGTACAAGGTAGGCGTTTGAGCCCTCGGTCATCATCGCGGCTGCGGGATGCTGACGTTCATACAGTACGATCTCACCAAATTTGTCAACGTTGGGTCAATCTCAGTTGATCATATCGACCCGTAAGTACCTAACCATTGTTATGTTGACTATGACCATAATATGCTCACAATCTAGATCCATTTTCTGTGTCTTGACAGCCAAGTCGAGGGATCCGACCGCCCCGCTAGCCGACTTTCTCATCTTCTCTCCCCGATGGGATGTTGCGTCGCATACCTACAGGCCGCCATACTACCACCGTAACTGTGCCTCTGAGCTGATGGGTCTTATCTACGGTGACTATGATGGCCGATCGGATGAATTCCGTCCAGGGAGCGTCTCGTTTGAGTGTGGGTTTGTCCCTCACGGCGTCGCCTACGAGCAGTTTGCGGCTGCTTCCAAGGAAGACCCTCCGGTCATGAAGATCTCGGAAGGCTCAGTGGCCTTCATGTTTGAGAGTAGTCGCGCCTTTACCATCACCGACTACGCATGGAAGAGCGATCAGAAGCACGAGCATGACCCGAAAATGTGGGATGACCTCGTCGACAATTTCTCCAAGCACAAGATCGAGGTGGATCAGATTCTGGCTGGAAAGGCTGCCAAATAAGCGCCTCACATGCAGACCCGGCAGGAAGGGCCAGCCAGAGTTTTTCTCATCCACGACGGCTCTATAAGAGACTACAAAAGATTTAGTTATCAATACATGACGGCATTAAACCTGATCGTATAAAACCGTAAACTAGTTGTTTTGAAGTTCTGTAGCTACCACTGTTTATCGACTAGAGCTTCGAGACCTGGTTTTGTCCTGAGGTCAGAGGAATATTCTGCAATGCTCGTCTCCCCTTTGATCCCTCCATCAACTCATTCACTGGTTTTCCACCCTTACTCAATGACCTCCACTGCCAAGCCTTTACTGCTGGTCTGTCCATGCCCTTCCCTTCGATGATGTCCACTATCCAACTGCCAATGGTGGGTAGATACTTGAACGCGTGACCACTGCCTGCCGTGACGACCATGAGGCCTTTTTTGTCAGGGACTCGGTCGATGACGAAGTGGTTGTCGAAGGAATCAGTGTACCAACACAACCTTGTCGTCAATATATCGATGTCTGCCAGCTCGGGCAGGTACTCGTCCGTGAACTTACGGATAACCTCGACGGCTTTGGCGGGCACTTTTCGGATCTGCTCATCTTCAGTCCATCGCGTGACGGGCACACTGCGTTCACGACCATCTAGCTGCACCCGTGGGTTGGTGTACTTTGTTCCCCGGTACCCGATCTTCAAATGGCCTTGCTCGTCGACAGGAAATCCGTACAACCCAGCGTCAGGTCCGTCGGCGATCTTGAAAGACCAAGCTGGGAAGTTGGATGGAGAGAAGCGCTGTCGGAGATTCTCTGGGAGCTTGAAGATGACCACAGAGCCTGCCGTCGCCTCTGCTAACCCGTCTAGAGACGGCACCAAGCCCGGTGTCCAGCCGCCACAGGCGACAATTGTCAACGCGGCGCGGTGTGTCTTTCCATCGGCAGTTCGAACACCTTCTATCTTGACACTCCCATCTTGCACCAAAGAGGCCACTTTGCCTGCAACGGGGTCTAGAGTGAAACGGACCCCTAAACGTTTTGCTTTGTGTAGGGCAAATCGACAAGCCTTGTCGGCCAGAGTGATGCCACCGGTAGTATCCATCACGCCCAGTAGCTTTTTCGAAAAAGGCTGCAGTCTTGCTGCAAAGCCTCTTTCCTTAGCCAAGCGCATGTGATCTTCATTGTTGTTCACAAGCTGGGTGTCGTGGTACCCAGCTTTGTTCATGTTCTCGATGGTTGCCTTCTCAAAGTCAGGCAAAGTGTCTGAGTCGGTGCATGACAGGTCGCCATTATTGATCCAGAGATCATCAGTCGAGGACATTCCAGGAGGCACAGCCGAGCCACCACGCCGGAGTTCTTCGGTCCAAGAATTCCATCCCTTGATTGCTTCGAGACTGAGATCTTGGTATATGGTCTGTGAGCCATACGCCGCGCGAATGATCTTGTTGATGTCTTTATCACGAACACCAGTTAGCAGCGGTTAATCTCGCGTTGGGATATAGCCCACCAGCAGAGGCAGCATCACAGCCTTCAAAGTACGAATACAAGGTCTTCTCGTAGGGCTGCTTGTCGAAGATTGTCACATTTGTGTATCCTCGCTCAGCCAAGTGAATGGCAGCGCTTAGACCGAATATCCCAGCACCGACAATGATGATGGGGTCGGTTTTGGCTGGAGGAACTGTGCGGGTGGCCATGTTGAGATGCTGATGACGATAATGATAGTGCGAACTTGGGAAATGATGAGCCAATGGATTCTAGAATGGCTTATGGCGTTGTCTGGGACCGTTATATGCGCCCGCTGCGGTGATGAGAGTGTCGACGATGACACATCCGTTGTCGGAACAAGCGTCGTATCGGGTCGGCACATATTGAGAAGATTGACCCGTTGGTGCCGGCCTTCGCCTCGAGGACCTCCTCGGTTAGATCTTTGGATTCAAACACAGGCTCTGAGCCTACTGATACCATCATGACCAACTGGAAGCTTCCGTCGAGCCATTAGGAAACCAGCAACCCCGGGTTTCGGAAATAACGTCGGTAGATGCCGATGCGCAAGGTGGGAGAGATCAGGATCCTATTGGACGGCCGGAACTTATCCTGTGCCCTGGACCTTACGCTCACCAATAGGAACTTGATTTCGGATTTGACCGGTGCCCCGCCGTGTCCACAGATAAGGTCAACCTCCAGCGTAACTGTCACTCAACCTTAGAGGAAGAATCTTTAGGTCGCTCAACCAGACTTGCTCCGTAACAATCAGCAAGCAATCCTCTCACGACATGACCAACATTCACTCTGCATTCATACCCTGGTTACCCCGCGCATGACGGGTCCGCATCTCATGATAGCTTATCTGGACAAGGGGGTTTGAGACTGGGGCAATCCTTGCCACACTTGGATGTCGAGATAGCAGCAGACCAAAGCTAGAGCTGAGGCATCGAGCCTCGTCCTAGTGCCCTGTCCCCCGCATCCTGAGCTTGGTGTTCATGCAGGTATTTAAGGTCACAACCTTCCTCCTGGGCCTTGAGACACAAGACCACCTCGCATACCCGCAACAAGGCCTTTGCAACTTGGAGATATCTCATCTACACGATGCCTACTGTTGAAGAATACGATGATCCAGCCTGGCCCCCAGGCACGGTTCGGCTCGAAGGTAAGAAACCTGTTACTACTGCCGATCCATCTGTGGATGTGGCATCTGTTCCACTTGCTGACACTTCGTCCCAGAGGAGGATCGGTCAAATGAGATCATCCTGCAGCCGCAGCCATCGCGAGACCCCAACGATCCACTTGTCAGTTGTCTAACCTTTTAAAACATACGAAATACTGACAGCGAAACTTAAGAATTGGTCCAAGCCGCGCAAGTATGCTAACTTTGGCCTTGCTGCTTTTTACGCCTTGATGGTATTTGCGCTGTAAGCTAAGACAGCACCTGTGGACTAAGAAGAAGCTAACACCATCTCTAGGATCGATGTCGCTACGCCGACTTGGGGCCCCATGCACGAAGAGCTGGGCTTTAGCTATAATGCCCTAAACAACAGTTACGCCGCCGGTTGTGGCGCCCTCGCCATTGGAGCCTGCGTTCTCATCCCGTTTGCCCTCAAGTACGGTCGACGTCCCGTGTACATCTTCAGCACGGCCATCCAGATGGGAGTGTCCATATGGTCCGCCCGTCAGCAGAACGTGGTAGACCTGATGATGGTCAACATCATCAGCTGCTTCGTGGGCGCCTTGGCTGAGGTCGTGGTTCAGATGACGATTGCAGATGTCTTCTTTGTGAATCAGCGCGGAACCATGAACAGTCTGTACTTCTGGTCGACTAGGATCGGTGCCTCGCTGGCTCCTACAGCGGCAGGATATGCTACTATCTCGCAGGGCTGGCGCTGGGTTTGGTGGTGGGTTGCCATCTTTTTCGGCCTTCTCCTGGTGGCCATGATCTTTGGTTACGAGGAGACCAAGTTTGTCCCGCCCGCGATCGACGGTGTCAATATCTCCCACGAGGCCCACGCTACCAAGGACGACTCCAAAGACCCCGAGCTGGCTCGTATCACTACGCCAGCCGAGGCCAGCCCCAAGCTGACTGTTGCTTGTATCGACCCTGATATACCCAGAAAAACATACAAGCAGCGTCTCGCACTTACCACTGTATCGCCGGGCTCTCTTGGTTCTTTCTTCCGACACTGTTATCAACCATTCCAGATCCTCTTCTCAGTACCAGGTGTCTTCTACATGTCCCTAGTCTACGGCGGCATGATGGTTGCATCGAACGTCATCAGCACGACCGTCTCCAACTGGATGATTCGAGCGCCTTACAACTTTGATGCTGACCAAATTGGGCTGATGAGCCTGGCTCCGTTCACCGGATCGACCCTGGGAACTCTCATCTGTGGCCCTCTGAGCGATTGGCTGATCCTGTTTCTCTCGAAGCGAAACAAGGGCATTTACGAGCCCGAGATGCGGCTCTGGGTCATGCTGGCATTTGCACCATTTGTACCGGTTGGCATGATCCTGTTCGGCGTCGGGCTCAACAGCGGCTGGCCGTGGCCTATCCTGGCCATCGGCTACGGCATGTGCAGCTTCGGTACCGCACCGGCTGGTACCATTGCCCTGACTTACATGACAGATGCCTATACCGAGGTAAGTAAATCCAATTGAAGCTTGGTCTGCGCATGATTGCTAATATGTCCTCCCTTATCAGATCGTCGGAGACGCCATGGTCAGCGTGACCTTTACCCGCAACGTGTGCTCCACCATGTTCATCTTTGCCCTCCCGCCATGGATCGCGGCGGTTGGACTGCAGAATGTTTACATCACGATGGGTGTTCTGATCACTGTCATTCTATTTGGCAGCGGGCTTTTCATCGCCTTTGGCAAGCAGTTTCGTTTCAAGTTCCGCAAGACGTATCGGTACTTTGCTGCGAGGCAGTTTGAGCCACGGCTTATGTAGGATTGGTGCTGGGGTTGGGGACTTTTTACAAGACACAGATCTTGGTCAATCGTGTTATTTCCGTGATAAAGTACCACCGGCTTGGCCATGTGTGTTGCCCGTAAGAAACCATACATCTCAGATGATTTCAGACAACCATTTGGGCTCCCTAACCGTACTATCCTACACCTGTCTAGAAATACTATTCCATGTTAGCTGGAGCCATCTTGCTACGTTATTTCCGCTTGGCACGGTTTCATTAGGCTGTCATAACTGTTGATATTTGCTCGGGTCCATCTTACCTGTCCCCTTTGCGCCTTTCGCTTAGTTACTACCAACAGTTATGCCATTAACCAAGCCCAGTGTGATGCCAAGTCACTATCCATCTAAGACCAGGAATCATGTGCTCTGGCAAATTCGGGGTTTGTTTAATCCGATACCAACCCATATCATCTTAGCGCAGGCTATCATCACCTTCCCGGCAAAACACTTGGACAACTTCTTTGAAGGGACATAGCTGATCGCAAAGTTGCCAGCGCCAAGTCATCCACCGTGTCTCAGCGTTCTATCCGTCTGGAGTATACTTCCACAGACACATCATGCTCCCCCATTCTCGCCATAGGTCCCATATTCGACCCCCTCCCCGACGCAGGGGCCCCAGAGCGCAAACAGCCTGCATAAGCTGTAAGGAGAGAAAGCTGAAAGTAACACGTATCCATCAATCAATTACCATATCACCCTGTACTCATCATATCCTAGTGCGATGACCAAGTTCCGTCATGCGCGAACTGCCAGCGGCTTGACCTTGGTGAGCAGGCTAGGGAATCATCTCGTTTTCTCGCTGACGATGCCCCATAGCTTGCCTCGTCGAAGATCCCTCTACCAAGCGCCAGTTGCCAAGGAACTACCTAGAGACATTGGAAGAACGGGTCGAGCTCCTCGAGCGCCTCCTCCAGCAGCAGGGCCAAGTCGGTCAGACACAGCCACCCGCTGGACTACAGGCCTCTCGCTCTCGTGACTTCAACCACTTCGGTGCTGCTGCCGGGTCTTATCCAGCAAGGGATCGAGATGAAAACGACGAAGCTACTGATTTGATATCAAAGGCAGGCGTCTTGAGCCTTCACGCCTCGGGCGCCGAGCCACAATATTTTGGGCCTTCATCCATGTTTTCCTTCTCCCGCGTTATTCATGCTTGTGTTCGACAGACGGTTCAAGAGAAACCCTCCAACGAGTTCGACTCCAACCTGGACGAGATGGATGCCTCTGCGCTGGCCCCCTGTCGACTCCCAAGTTATGAAGTTGGGTTGGCTCTGAGCAATGCTTACTTCGAAAACGTCCATTTGCAGTACCCTTTTCTTCATGAACCGACCTTTAGGCAATGGGAGAATAACGCTGTGGGGCTTGATTCCATGGTGGCCAGCCCTTCTGAGCTCTTCTTCGTGAACATGGCAAGTAGAACAATTGAGATTCAATGCAAGAGTACTTGGCTAATTAGACCCAGGTTTATGCAATAGGAGCTCTTCTTAAGTCCAACAAGAGATCTTTCCCACAAGTTAGTTTACGATATCGCATTGATGATGCTGCTGACCAGCTTTGTCTGCTTAGCAACTCTACGTCTCGGCGCTGTTATACATTGACCACGTTCTAGCGAAAAAGAGCCTCGAGTCTATTCAAGCATTGCTTTGCTGTGCTTTGTTCTCAATTCGGTCATCAATGGGTCCATCAGTATGGTGAGTCGAGCAATGAGCATCCCACCTTAAAAGACTGACGATCTGGGACAGGAATCTCTCGGGCCTTGCGCTACGTCAATGTATCGAACTCGGATACCACCGCAATGTCAGGAAGATTAATTTGAAGACAAATATCCTGCGCCTTGAGCTGAGGAAGCGAGTATTTTGGTGCGCATATCAGATGGACTGTGCCTCTTCCGTCAACCTCGGGCTTCCGCTGAGCCTCCCGATCCAAGAGGTCGACACCGAAGTGAGTCTTGATCATCTACAAGCTTAGAGCTGTTTCATTTATAGTTTATAGTTCCCACTAGATATAGACGACTCATCTATCACCGAGACCGGAGTGAAGGGGCCTCCTCGCCCACCAGGCGGCCCAGTAACTACAATGTCGCACGCACTGCATCAATTCCGGATCCGATGTATCTGGGCGCGCATCTATGCATCCATATACTCCAATGCTGCCAGCCAAAGCCATAGCGACGAAAGCTACGTGGCACAGGTGCAATCATTGCGCAGAGAGCTCGATGAATGGATGGCCGCAACGCCTCCCGAGCCCCAACGGGCTGGTGTTCCCCTAACTGTCTTTGCAAATGCCGAAGATTATAAAGTGACCTACAACGAGACTATTCTGTTTCTCTACCGCGGGCAGTTGACGCGTCGCGAGAATGTGCAGGACGAGGTGTTTTTGGAATGCATGCAGGCTGCAAGTGACATATGTCAGTCATGCAAGCGCCTTTACATCGGGAAGCCCATCAACTATACCTGGTCAACCCTCCACGTTATCTTCCTGGCAGGTCTAACTAATCTGCACTGTCTTTGGACTTCGCCAGCTGTCCGACAAGCCGCGAGGATCGATAGCGTCAGCAATTCCTTCACAACCTGCACGATGCTGCTGGCCATTATGGCGGAACGCTGGGAAGGCGCCGCGCCATACCGGGATCTGTTCGAGGCGCTGACTTCAAGAGCCATGGCTATGTTGGTTGAGAGAAAGCAGCACGAGCCGTTGCCGGCTTCGCCTATGGACTCCACCATTCCGAATATGGAAGATCTTACACAGTGGGCGGCCCAGATAGCTGATGTTGGTATGCCTGATGCTTTTAGCAGCCTCTTGAGTGGCCTCATTGGCGATTACAGCTTAGAGGGGCAGGAGTCTAATGATAGTTTGTGGGAGTTCTAGGATAGAGGGAGAAGATGTGAGCAGATCACCTATTGTCGAATCGGACTACTTACCCGGTCACCTTGATCTAGTGGTCCAACAGTTTTGGTGTGCACCACAGGTTAAGAACTTGCAAGAATGTTTGTAAATAATTTACAGGAATTATATATACAACGGGCTCAACCTAATCCTCCTCACAGATATTACTTCAGCAAGTCAGCAACCTGCTTGGTAATGTCATGCAGAGGAAACTGGGTGCGGTTCCCAGCCAGCGTGCCCTCAACCTTGGCATCGCCAAAATACTCAGTTACCGAATAAATGCTCGATCCAATCTGCAAGCTTGCAACAGTAGAGCCTCCAGCAGCGAGATACTTGTTCGCAATGCTGCCCACCTTCCGAGCCTTGTTCCACTTTCCATCAGCAGAGTGCAGGACGATGGTGCCGTTGGTGTTGTCCGAGACCAGGAGGACAGTGCCGTGGTACAAGGGAGGAAGAACAGCTCCGTCAAGGCCTTGACCAATTGCGGTTTTTCCAGAGCTGAGAGAAATCTTGGAAGGCTTTCCTTGCTTGTCGCGCTTGTTGAACTTGTACAACTGGCCGTCGACGTTATCAGGGACAATCAGGGAGTCTCCAACTGACACGGCGCCCGTGAAGCCGTGCTTAGTATGGTCCGGTGGAGTCGCAAGATACCACGCGCTGGCCTGCTTGTTGTCGGCGCTGACCCGGATGATGCTGCTCGGAAAGGTTCCGATGACAAAAGTGTTGCCGTGCTCATCATGCTCAATGTCCTGGTAGCCCGAATACACCCCGTTGGTGATAGCTGTCAAGTTTCGGCGCCAGAGCTCGCGACGTGTCTTGAGATCATACTTGACGAGGAAGTTGTCGCCCGAAATGTCCTGGCCTTCGGTGTCGAAGGCGGCTCCAGCGTCAATGACGACGGAAAGTCTTCCGAGGGGGTCTACCTTGACGCCGCTAGCGTGAAGAATAGGATCTCCGCTGAGGCCCTTGAATTTGATCGAATCGATAACGGCGTTGACATAGGGATCCCAGACTGCCACTGTGGCATTGTAGACGGAGCTAGAACGCTCGTTAGGATATGAGAGATAGGATAGAGGAAGAATTGGCTGACCTGAAGTAGACTGAGCAACGGCTCTCGTCGAAAGCAGCATTCTCGGGGTACAGCTGGAAGCTGTTGATGGTCTTGTCCCCGGAAATACTAGCGCAGTGGGAGCCGGAGTTGGAGTATCTACTCGGGAACGCTGTCGCTGCCGACGCGGACAGGAGAACGAGTGAAGGCGACAGTCTCATCTTGATCAAGTTGAATTGTTCCGATATGGATAGACAAGGAAAGGAAAAGGTTGGTTGTTGTGATGAGCAAAGGTACAAGTCTGAGAAAGCGAGGTTCAAGTGCTATTTAAATATCTCGCATCACGACATGAAGGCTTCATTATGTGTCAAGCTCACGCCCGATTTCAATTGAGTTCGTAGATCTCGGCTCCCACCTCCCAAAGCTAGCTCGATTTGATTACACAATGCGACTCTTGGGTAACAAGGCGCAGTCACGACATTGACGTCCCCAGCGTTTCCGACAAAGTGCCGAGATGACGGCCATCCCACTGGAAAAAGCATGTCGGGGCTTGCAAGACGTACGACACCTCGGAAAGGACAAGGCCTATACGGAGTGTCCAATGAAAACATTTCTCGACAAAAGCTTGGACCCTGTTTACGCGTCGGGAAAGCCGTGTCATTGCTAAGCCGGAGATGCTCAGCTCTGAAGTGGGAGCCGGTGGGATAAAATTTCTCTATTCTTAACACGCTTAGAACTCTATGACTAAGAAAACTCCTGGATAGCCTATATTTTGCAGGATAGAGTTAAATGATCTCATTCTCCTTCCTCGTTCGATAAGGAGTGCGCCCGAGGTTGTTTAATCCTTTGAGTTCCGTTCCCTGATGCAACTTTTCAGTACTGGAGGACGTACCCAAGTAGGAATAAAATGTCCATATTACACTACTTGGAGATAAAATTCGAGTCTGCTCAACTCATTTCCATCTATTTACAGCAGAATGTGTCATCATGATATTTATTTTCTTTTTCTGTGACTGTCTTTCAAACATACAGCTAGGTAGCTTAGACTGCCGGGAGCCGTTGTGATATCACGGGTTTCTGAGAGACATTGAGTCTCCCTTGAAGCTAAGATAGCCCAGACCCTCCTGACTAGCCCTTACGAATAATCAATTAAATTGAAATATGTGCATACGGGATTTAACAATCGCTTGCTTTACCCCCACGCTGGTGTAGTTACAAAACTCTCAGGGTGCAGTAAAGCGATCTAATATACATAACACTGCAGCGACACAACTACAGCTTTCATTCAAGTTTCAATAAGCCAACAACCACTTATCTGGGTGTGCAAATGCTATAAATTATGCCGTGAGAGTCTTAAGACAGAGGATATAAAGTCGGGGCGGACTTAGCTCAGCTTCTTCCAAGCTAGCTACCTCTCCTATCGCAAGGCATAAAAGGCATTGTCTTCACCCCTATCCTTACTCGAGGATCATTTAAAACTAAAGAAGGGCTAATATCCTTCAAAAGCTAAATGCAATGAATTCATTGCCAGCGAGATTGGTGGGAAATCCATCCTTCTCAAGCTGGGCGGAACAACGGACATGTCGCACTTCAGTCCCGGTCCTTCTTCACGAAGAAGCCAAGCTGTCTGATATGCATGCTTATTAAGTATATTGGCCAGTTTGGGGATGGTGGCTATTTCTTCAAGCCTCGTTCCAGTTCTGGATCTTGGCAGCGTGAAAGCCTTGGACACAGCCTCGCTGGGCTAACCGCCACCACCCAAACAGTCTCTTCAATCTTCTCCATCTCAACTACACAACCGAGTACGAAACTCACCATCCGAAGAGCTCTCATCTCCAAGAAGAGCTAGCAGACTCCTCGCACATCCATGGATCCGCTCTCCATCACGGCGGGATGCGTGGCCCTTCTCGGCAACCTAGCCGGCGCCGGCCTAGCCATCAGCAACTTCATCCATGGCTACAAAGAGGCGGCCGGAGACTTCGTCACTATAACGAGAGAGCTGGGTGAGCTACGCACGATTGCTTCGATGCTGCAGCGCAGCTGTGATAACTCGTCTGCATCGCCTATCCCGGAAGAGCTGCGACCAAAAATTGCCGCTATCTTGAAGAATTGCGATGATGTGGTCCTCCAAGTCCAGGGCCTTGTGGACAAGTACATGGCCTCGGGCAAGAAGGGTGCTGCTAAGTGGGCTCTACGCGGCAGAGAGGACGTCGCCAAACTGCAGATATCCCTCGAGACTCATCGCAACGCGTTGGGTCTAACGCTGGGGGTGATCTCAGTCTCCCTCATGAAAGCTGTCAAGGATGACACCACTATGATCAAGGAAGGCATGGTAGAGGTGAGAGAGATTGCGGTCCATCTGTCAAAAGGGATCGAGGCCATACGAAAATTGGAAGGTGATGAGCAGACCGATGAACGGTTGGACCTCGGTGGTCGATTCCTCATGTTGGAGAGATATCTCGACGACATGACCTCATATGCTGATACAGTCGTTGGAGAGGATATTTGGGAGGACGCAGAGACTCGGTCTATCCAGGGAAGCTCGGAAAACAGCCTGAACAATCAAGACTCCGAGCTAATCCGACAGCTCGAGGCAAAGGTCGCCCAATCAAAGCCTATTAGCAAGTTGATGACAAGCCAGAAAGACGACCAACAAGCAAAGCAACATTCTATGGAGTTGGTTAGGGAAAGTCCCACTTCTAGAAGCAATCCAGGCCAACCGAGTGTCGAAAACGTCGGGCAAGCGGACCAATCCAAGCCACCACCCTTCCCGACATTTGTTCATCTAGGCAAATACCCTCCGGTAGACCCAGAGAAACTCAAGCGTGGGACCCTCGACCTTCGCAAAAAGGTGACAGTGATCGGCCCCGTTGTAGGAAAAACCGCGTTGATAAGGTCAGTTTTCCCATCACAACTTTGGCTCACCACACACCAACTGACTGATCGTCTAAGAACTTTTGTGGAGAAGAAATACCCTTCAGTATGATCACCATTTATCCAACTGCTCGTAGCTCACGATATCAAGGAATACCTCTTGCCAACGGTATTTGGGAACTACGTAGCCGACGTAGATATCGGTTGCCCTCTGGAAGTCGCCATTTGGGATACAGCAGGCCTTGAAGACTATGACAGACTGCGTCCACTCAGCTATCCCGACACCGATTTGTTCCTGCTCTGTTTTGATCTCGGGAACTCGTATTATTTTGAAGAACTCGAAGATAAGGTGCGTCCCCCGTAGTAAAACCTTGGCAAAACGTTTTGGTCCGTCTAGACGTCGCAGCAGGACATAGGTATTGACAGGCGAGTCGCAGTGGATGTCAGAGGTACGCAAAGACTATCCAAAGACGCCGGTGGTTCTTGTAGGCTGCCAGAAAGATGTCCGTGATTGCCCTCCCGCTGTCAGAATCAGAAAAAGCCGTTACACGGAAGGTCCTGTCTCGTGGGCGACTGTACGAGGCTCTCTTTCTCCCAGAACTAGCTGGATCACTACTGATTACGCGCCATAGGGCGAGGCACTTGCTCGGAAGATCGGCGCTGTCATGTACATGGAATGCTCGGCAAAGACAGGTGAGGGTGTTGAGGCAGTGTTTACTGAGCCGTTCAAGGTGATGTTGCCAGAAAGGGACAAGATTTCGAGCAAGGGTTGGTGGAAGAAACTGTTCTCAAGGGCTTAGAGGATAGTGATGAGTTCCTAGGATGTGTGAGAAGGGATTTAATCCCGTTGGTCTTACATCTTATTTTCATAGCAAGACGTGCAGGGGTCACTGGGGCGGTGGGACAATCACTATAAGACACAATAAAGGTCTAGATGTAACATAGAACCATCCTAGCGCTCAGGAGAATCATTTCGAATCCAGTTTGAATGTGAAGGTACCTTTATGGATCTATAGAAAGTAGTGAAATATATCAATTATGAATGCCTACATTGGCTTTTGCACTGATCGTCTTTTGTTCTCACAGACCGAGACATGTATCTATAGATTCCACCCTCATTTCTGAGTGCTTGACCATAGATGATTTCTTTGAGAATGGCTTCAAAACCAATGTGAAGTTACAACATTTCCCAGAAGGGAAACATTAGTAGTAGATCAAACATCAAAAGGCGTGAAGGGAAAGACATACCGACTCCGATAAGAAAAAGCCCGGTACACATCATCTCGACCAATTCCATGAAGACTATAACGATAGTCCAATATGACAAGTTCTTTAGGTCTCCTGCTCGGAAGATCTTTCTATACAGAACCAGGTAGGGGATGTTGAAGAAACATGGCACAAGAGACTGGGCCGAATTGAGTCAGATCAAGCTAAGAAGGCTGTTATTGTTAAATCCAATGTGCCACGCCATCTACGAAGAATATACCATCAAATAAGGCCTTTCCAGAAGGAATCGAATCGTGTATGTCGCCCAATCGACTGAGGTGCTGCCAGAAAAAGCCCCCAATAGTGAGGGCCCGCAAGCTGAACCCAGCTCTGACACTTGTGCTCACCCACCCGTAAAAAGCATCCAATCATAATGGCGTTCGAGTTACTGCGCCACACGTTTCGAACGACTTCAGTCAGACAGGATCGGGGCAGTGTAGCAGTAAAGATAGACCTGAAATAGCAACTTTTTCCCTTCTTAACGGTAGCTTGATCCCGAACTGATTCTTCCAGGTCTTCTTTAGCCGCACCAACTTTGTTTTGTCTTCTCACCATTCCACATCCACCATGGCGGTTAAAATCCCTCCTAGCAACCTTGTCTTCCCAAATCTAAACGAAGATCGAGCTGAAATCAGAATCTTGGAAGTCCAACCTGGAAGCCCGGGCTCAAACATAGAATGCAAGTTCAACGTGGCGACATTAGACAACCTGGAATCCCCATACGAGACCCTCTCATATACCTGGGGAGACGAAAACGAAGCAACAAAGGTCAGCGTTTGGCTTGACGGGACGCCAGTTCCCGTTGCCAGAAACCTCTTTGACGCATTGAAGAGGTTGCGTATGACTCATGAGCCGAGATATCTCTGGGTTGACGCACTATGCATCAATCAGGCCGATGATGTGGAAAAGACTTGGCAGGTCAGCATGATGCACCGAATCTACAGCCAATGTCAACAATGCGCCATCTGGCTGGGTCCCTTGGGAGATGTCGATGTGTTCCATGCTAGAGCAGCTGTGGATACTTTATGTTGGTTCGCCGAGTCGCGAGGGAAACCTGACTGGATGGAAGATGATTTGGCGAGAAATTATGCTGCCAAAGCACTCAAAATTCTCATGAACCTGCCATGGTGGGGTCGGATATGGACGGTCCAAGAAGCTATCCTCCCATCTTCCGCGACAGTGTATTGGGGCCCATGTGATATCTCATGGGATCTAATGCGCAGAGCGGCAGATAGCTTCTTTGACAATCCCTCCCGCAAAATTCCAGGAGAATTCGGGGCCCATGGCGGAGCTATCGATCTCCAAAGTGCCATGCGGGGACTTCAATTCACAAGCAGAGAGTCTCTATTTCAAGTTCTGTGGCGCTGGAGGTTCCGTCAAGCTACGGATCCAAGGGACAAGGTCTATGGGCTTGTTGGTTTTCGGCGCGACACCTCACTACCCAACGTGAAAACCTGCGATTACACAATCGACGTCAGAACCTTGTATCAGAGGGTCACAGCTGATCTCATCCGTTTATCAACCGACCTGCAGCCATTGATCGGACGAGGAGGCGAAGTGTCTGAAATACCTGACCTCGCGTCTTGGGCTGTGGATTGGCATGGGGTGCGTGATGATTCGAGACGGAGCACGGTGAACTTCTGGGACCATCACCGACGATGGCATGGGCTTGGCTATACCGCAGATAGAGGATTGCGAGGCGTTGGTCAAGGGTTGAAGGTCGAGGATGATCGGATTCTCTGCTTGCACGGCTTGCAGATTGACCGGATTTGTGTGGTCGAAGACCGTTCCAAAAGCACATGTGTGGAGGATTACGGATCAGCTGGGTCTCTATTCCTTACCAGTGGTGGTGGATGGGGGAATGTCATCACACAGTTCCAAGAGCAATACCCTGGGAAACTTCCGGAAAACTGGATGAGTGCATTTCTGGGCCTCATTACTGGCAAGTTGGTCCCCCAAGACCCAAACCATGGGGATGGCATAGATGATTGGATGAAGAACATGGTTCGTCCACAGGCCTTGTTCGTCACCGAGTCGGGGCGTTTTGGGCTAGGCCCACGGAACATTCAACCAGGGCAGGAGGTTTGGGTTCTTGGCGGAAGCAGGTTTCCTGTTATTTTGAATCGTCGATCCGCAGGAGCTGAAGACAAAGGCTTTACCTTTGCGGGTGAATGTTTTGTGTATGGAGTTATGAGAGGTGAGGCTGTAGAAGGACGGGGTCAAGAGCAGAGGGAAATCAAACTATACTAGAGAGAACTGAGCTGATATATTTATGTTCCGCCCTAAATTTCTCCCCATTCATTATCTCATACTTATTGGTATCAGCATCACCCGGTGGCTGAGCTAAAGGAACCGTGTTATGATGACCCGTACTCGAGATGTCGTTTACTACAGTTAAGATATGAATAGCTGACTACCTAGCTTGTTTATCATGCCTAGCCCTTAAACGGCTCCTCCACGTATTTAACCCATACACGATCACCCTTGGCGCGCGATCGCGTATACAATGTACTGGTGTCGTTCCACAAGATAGCTGCCATGAGCCCCTGATCCGCGGCGCCATCGCCAGCAACCGCACATTTGCCGTCATCATAGCAAGCGCGTGCACCCAGAAATGAAGCAGTGCCCCAGTTCGGCAAGATGTACTGCGGTCCGTTGAGATACGTGCCAGCTTCGACAATCCTTTGATGGCCACAAGTCAGCTCCGAGCCCGCCCCGAGTTGACACGGGTTAATGTTTCACTCACCACTCTGCTGAGCCTCCCTGGGATGGGAAAGTTGGGCCACGCCACGCGGTAGGGGCATCTTGGCTATGTTTGTAAGTCTTGCCGGTATTGAGGTTGGTCAAGGTGGTGGTGCCATGATAACCGTTGTTGGTCGTTTCTACGACTACATGAATATGATCGCCTTCTGAGATGGCGAGCTGGGCTTTGCTGACACTCAATGGGTCGTCTGGGATCCTACAACGAACCGGTCAGTCAGTTTCCGAGGGATCCGAGTTAAACCCTACCATTCATGGAATCCCGTGTATTCGGTCGTTCCATTAGTCCACACCGACATGATAACACCGGCCTGCCAGAGTCCTCGAACCAGTGTAGTCGTTGATAGAACACCGTCAAGTCCGATCCAGTAAGACGCTGTGTATTGCTCTACCTTTTCCCGCGGTTTCTTAGGTATCGATAGATGTGGCATAACAAGGGTAGCTTCGACCATGGTGAAACCGGTAGAATTACTCGATATGTTGAAATTGTCCGCGTATCGAACTGGCCCACCCCATCCCTCACCGTAAAGCATTGGGTACTGCACGTCTTTGGTTGCAGCGCAGGCGCTGCAGAGCAGCAACGCAGCCAACGCTTTCACATTCATTGTGTTTAACAGTGACGCGAGGAAATGAAATGAGGAAGAAGCCCAGATGCTAGAGGAAATGTTGTTCAAGGCTTCTTATAGTGACGCCGATCATGCCCTGGCGGTGAGTTTGAATACGAGCTTCCCCACTATCAAAACCACCCACTTCGGTCGGCTACACCGTGCCGATTGCCATGACGATTTATTCCGTCCGGAACAGAGTGCGTGCTCTTATCTCCGCCTTCAAGGCCTTAGGAAACCCATCACTGGCACCGTCGCGAGGTTGAGGGCTAGTGTTGAGCAGCATAAATAGCCTGATTGCCCCGGCACTTGAAGGTATCTTTCACTTTGCGGTTAGCATAGTGGTTTATTACGTTCCATACCCAGATACAAACCATATCCGCCCCTACCGATATTAAGGTACTTCAATGCCTTGCAACTTATGGGTCCCGCAGATGAGCACCACGTCGGCTCAAGCGCCGATGCTGGCTAGCAGAAGCAAGACAGGTTGCACCAGAATGGACGGCTCACCAGTGCCCGATGCGGCTCTATGGGCGTGTAGGGAGAAGGTAGCCACATTGGAATAAACGTTAGCCGTCTTGATCGACTCTATGATAGGAGTGTAATCCTCAAGGTTGATGTCCTTCGTGGGAGAAGTTTCGGCTTCTAAACCTACCCTAAAGAGAGACTCATAAATTTGTGTCTAGCTAGTACATAAGGTTATGTTGGTCTCCTCGTCCGGGAAGTTATATCCTTGCGCTCGAGCAATTTCCACCATAGCATCAAATTAAGCCTTACTGAAAACTGACATTGGAGTTAGTCCCGTACTGTAGAGCGCTGACTCTGGGCAGTGGTCGCAATTTGTCTTCGGGGTCACCAGGCCCAGCAACAGACTCGGTTTCATGCATCCCGGAACTTCCGGCTACGACCACGAGTGACGCGCCATCCGTAATGCAGTGATTTGCTAGGGGAAAAAAGCACACACGAGCACACATTCACACACAGTTAGGTGACAGATTTCCATTTGTTGAGAGGGGACTCAAGAACTTGATCTCACGACTCTCCCGCTCGCTTAAGAAACAAGATGAAATACCGAGCATAAATGATCAATTGATAAGTAAGAACTACCCCAAAGAACAACCTTGAGGCGGCTCTTTTCTACTTCTAACAGCAGATGAAGGTGATTGAAAGTTTGAGGCTCCCACCAGTCTCTAGCCTGTTTGTATATACATAGGAACGATTGCCCTGTGCAGAGGAAAAAGATTCTTCCCCAACAGCACTACCCGGACGGCTCCATTTTAAAAGGTTGGTGCCTTGGGGTCAATCGTGTCCAACTCGCCCTTGCCCTTGAACTGCTCCAAGATGTTGGCCTTCTCCGTCAACATGAACCTATCAGTCTGGATTCCAATCTTGGCCAACTCCCTCCAGCGGGCAAAGTCCTCGGGGTTTCTCTTATCGCCGTGCGCGGCTTCGGCATTATCCCAGTGTCCCTTAGAGAAGCCCAAGATACCACTGATCGTCTTGCCCTTGATATCATAGACTAGGGAAACAATAGTGCCGGTTTCCTCGAGCCAGTTGATCTGCCAGACCTCACCAGGTCGCACGCATTGGTAGGAGGCGGTTTGGTAGTTTTTGCGGCCGGCCATAGGGCCGCCGTGGATGGCGTAGACGACGCGTTCTTCGTTGAAGAACCAGATTTCATAACGCCACTTCTCTGGGTTTCCATCCGAGTCTGTTGCATCGTAGTCGTAGATGAGATGGGTATCGTTCATATCCGTCTCAAAGGAGGGATCTAGGTCGCCATTGGTCTGGTAAGTTGGGTATGCCAGGACGTCTTTCAGAAGCGTCACAAAGAGAAAGAGGAAAACAAGTTTGAGATTCATAAGAGCCATTGTAAGTGTTTGTCTTGTCGATGAGTATGAGAGTAAAGAACCAATTCCTAACGGTTTCGCGGCGCCTTTATATATCTCGTCAAGCCTGGTGATGGTCTTGAAAGTCGGGCCACCTATAATAGCATCAACGTTTGTTAAATCCGGTTCTCCCGAACTCCAAGACGTCCGGAATTGACGTGATAGTCGTTGGCGTGACGAGGAGTCTCGAACTCGCCAGGGCCCGAGGTGGAAGAGGCTCAAATTTTCATCGTATGATGCCACACCGCGCGACAACAACATCCACAAATCGGCGCACAGCGAGGTCAGTCTCGCCATGAAGGAATGTTATCGGCCCGTCAGCCCAACAAGCCGGTTAAACTTTGGTTTGAGGCGCTTCTGTTGTCCTCTTTTGTTCAATCCATCGTTTATCATTTTCAAGGTATATTCTCTTGCCTTTTTTGTCAATGCCCGTGACTGGCCCCTTCAATGCATAGATAACCGTTGCAACAAGGTTTTCAGCCCCTGTGATTGATCATTCGATACCTATGGTCCTACTAGTGGCCAGATCAATCCTATTCCATTTGAGAACGGCACTTGGCACGGCATAGAATAGAAAGGAGTTTAAGAATTAGCCTATTGACCAATTTTCTGTATGGAAAAGTTACCCTTTGGCCCAAAATGGCTTAGCACTACGGTGTTGTACAGTATTAGATTTTGATGCCATTGTATAATGATGACTGTGCTCTTGTTATCGTGGCGGACGGCTCCTTATCATCATTGCGGATGACAATAAAGGCCTAGCGCTCTTTTCTCCCAACTCACAACATGATCTCGCTTCCTTGTCTCATCGCTTACACCCGCCACCTTCCTCAGCCACCATTCTTCCTCCCTTTCCTCTTCACCCTCTTTACTTCATTATATGCCGTTTATTGTTCTCTTAATAGATGTTTGCAATCTATTGCCCAGTGCTTGTGGCCTCTGTGGTAAGAAAAGGGCTTTCTCCGCTGCGAAGTAAAAGGCCCAGGGCTGCGCTTCGTTCCATGGCAACCAATTGAAGTTAAATTAATCTAATTCAAGCGAAGCTATTTCTTGATTCAGCTGCATATGGACGAATTGATTGAATTGTTTGACTCTAAGAGATAATTTAGTGATGCTTCCTTACCTAATGATGGAAGGAAAGAAAAGAGTAGACCTAGTGTGGCTGCTAAGGCCATGGTGTGAACAGTCATGTGACCCTTCAGCTGGCGCGTGAGACTTAGTCCATACCAAGTTAGGTATAGTCGCTCAGCACGTGACCTCCCTAACCACCAACAATTCAATTCAATCAGTTCCATTCCAACTCCAAAAGAGCCTCACAATTCAATTTTGCCTATGCGCAGCTCAAGGTATGAAACGAAAAGAGTAGATTGAGCTTTGATTGAGCGCAGCCCCGGTAGAAGGACGGAGCAGCGAGCAAAGAGAAATCGAACTCCATCAGAGAGAACGGAGCTGATATACTTTTTACCTGTCCAGGAAATGGGAACGCTCCAATACACAAGGGTTCGATGCCGTTTCGGAATTGCTGGCCTTGTTCCCAGTCGATCCATCAGAAGCCACAGCTGTCCTTCTGAAGGCCTCGATGAAGAAGGCCGAGATTGGCAGTCATGTACTCTGGGATCATCTGGGCGGAATGGAACGAGTTTCCGGCGTTAGTATCATGACCTGGAACTACCACCACCTCCTTGTATTCATCTTCGAATACATGTAGTCCGTCGGCCGGATGGTCGTTGGGCGTAAGGTTGACCTGCCTGTCCTCGAAATGTCCATCAGAGGACGATTCGTACCTGCTCGGGCCCTCGGTCAGGATAGTGAACCGATACTTCTCTCCCACCACAATTACTCGTAGGCTAGCAACAGGGCGGCTCGCGAATTGTTACGACCCCATGGCTGAAGACGCTCCGATCAACGCCGAAAATGGGTCGCGTGACACTTCAATGTGATATGTCAAGCGAAGCAGGTTAGACCATAGGTTAATTCAAGAAGTTATTCCAAAAACGAGTAACTGCTCTTTCCGAACAGCGGAATAGCAAACCGCCAACACGCGCCAATAATTCTCCTACTGCCAAACTGTCAACGGTGACCACTCGCTTAAACTTCTCGCTATTATCCCCACGTTTTGACACGACGCTATTCCCCACTGCCTGAATTAACCTTTGACGCTAGATGCCAGCCGTTGAGCAGAAATGAGCCCTGGTTGGCTAGAGCAGTCCCGCTAAAGGGGCTCGGCTGTGCGTTGTTTAAACAACGGCATTTGGCGATGCCCTCATTTTCAGCAAAAAAAGAAGCATACTACGGATACTCTAGCTCCAAGGCCTACCCTGGCCACAGGAGAGCAGATTGAAGAAAGAAAACACGGTATTGTCGGCCCGATAACTTTTCCCCCCAGCCCTGCTTCTCACAACTTCCTGCATCGTGTTCTGAACCAGACCCCTTTGTTGGTGCTGTCACGAGGCTGGCCAAGAGATCAAGTCGAGAATCTCTATTGTCGGCCCGATATAGTCCCCAGATTGGATCACTCCACGTTTACCTCACCTCCACACTTGCCGATCCGGGGTCGCTGTGGAGTGAGAGAGGCCGGGCGCTTCATACAATATCGTGGAACTCTTGTTATAAAATGGGAACTTGGGGACGAGATGAAGAGTTAGAGGAGACCACCATCACTCAATCGTCTGCACAAGAAATCAACTCATCCTTTCCTGGCTCAACTTACTTCATCCCCGTCATGGACGAGCTCAAAGAACACTCCAATCACCATGAGGGTGACAACACCACTCAGAAAAACCCTACAAACCCAGGCGTTGCCGTTGGCCTATCCCCAGTCGACGACATGCTCAGAGCAGCCGAAGAGGCGGCCCTGCGCGAGAAGGAGATGTCCATCAGGGCAGCCATCAAAGCTTACCCAAAGGCCATCGCCTTCAGCATGATTGTATCGCTTTGCCTTATCATGGAAGGCTACGATACTGCTCTAGTTGACGCCTTCTTCTCCCTTCCACAGTTTCGAGAGAGATTCGGTGAACGACTTGAGAACGGGGATTATCAAATCACCGCATCATGGATGTCAGGTCTCAAGACTGGCGTCCAAGTTGGCCAGATCCTGGGGCTGATGGCTGCTGGCGTCATAGCTGAGAGATACGGCTACAAGAAGACAATCTTGGGGTCCCTTCTCCTGCTTATTGGGTTCATCTTCATCTTTTTCTTTGCCTCGCATATTGCCATGCTTTTTGTGGCTGGCGTTTTGTGTGGAGTTCCATGGGTATGATCATACGTCTCTTTCACAACGAGGTATTGAGCTGACCTTACAAACACAGGGAGCTTTTCAGACGTTAACGACCACTTATGCGGCCGATGTGACCCCTATTCCACTGCGACCGGTCCTCACCACCTACGTCAACATGTGCTGGGTGATGGGCCAGCTCCTCAGCTCAGGCGTGCTGCGTGGGCTCATCGACCGCCACGATAACTGGGCGTGGCGTATTCCTTACGCCATCCAGTGGGTGTTCCCACCTCCCATCATCATTGGCGTTTTGCTTGCTCCTGAGAGTCCCACCTGGCTCGTCCGCAAGGGCCGCCTCGACGATGCTAGGAAAGCTCTGAGGCAACTAGCCAGCGGACGATCCGAGGACGACATCAACAACACAGTGGCCATGCTTGTCTACACAGACCAAATGGAAAAGGAGTCGGTCGAGGGTGTCTCGTACTTGGACTGCTTCAGGGGCACAAACCTCCGCCGCACTGAAATCGCGTGCATGGTCTGGGCTGCCCAAGTTTTATGCGGCATCTGGTTTGGTGGCAACGTGATTTACTTCCTCCAGCAGGCCGGCTTTGATCCAGCCAAATCATTCGACTTTGGTATCGGGACCCAAGCCCTTGCGCTGGCTGGCACCATAGGCGCCTGGTTTCTCCTCCCTCACGTCGGGCGCCGAAGACTCTATCTCGTCGGTCTAAGCGTTATGCTCACAGTCCTTCTGGCTGTGGGCTTCATGGGCATCCCGGCCCGCATGGATTCCATTGGCTGGGCCTCAGGCGCCTTGATGATGGTCTTTGTCGTCACGTATGATCTCACCGTTGGCCCAGTCTGTTACTGTCTCGTAGCAGAGATTCCGAGCACACGCCTGCGCATCAAGACTGCCGTCTTGGCCCGCAACACGTACAATATCATAAGCATCGGGGCCAATTTTCTGAATGCGCCCATCCTCAACCCAGGGGCATGGAATCTGCGCGGCAAGGGAGGCTTCATCTGGGCGGGTCCTTGCGCTGCAGTTCTGGTCTGGACCTTTTTCCGCCTGCCGGAAACCAAGGGGCGAGCGATCTCGGAGCTCGATACTCTCTTTGAGAGACGCGTCAGCACAAGGGACTTTGCCAAGACAGAGGTTACCATGTTTGACCAGAGCCAGAGCGAGAAACTGGGTGTTGAATAACTGGTCTTTTTGACAAAAAAGGTCAGGGGTTGCTTTGGAAACTGGGGATTTCTGTATGATGTGGCTTTCGTTGCCAGCCAAGTTTATTCGCATCAAGATACAGTACTCTTTAGAATTACAACGTAATGATTTCTGGACAATGTAATCAAGTAGCGAGCGGTTGTCGGTGACGAGGTCGGTGCACTCGTAGAACTACACCGAGGGCGTTTCGGCAGATAACCTAGGCATGTAGCTAACCGAGGTGACACTAATGCCACGTAGGTCACCAAGGAATATTCGTAGTTTGTACCGGCAGTGCCCGAGCCGTGAGAGAAAAGGCGCAGGATAGCGTGCTGAGCATCGTCGAGGCAGTCCTGTCGGGCTAGCTAGTAGGGGGTTTCGGGTCGTATCCCCAAAAGCATATCGTATGATCACTGCGGGGAGATCTGGCTCGCGAGCAGGGTCTGAAGACTCTAGTCGAAGGAGAGTCTTATCTTTCTTGGGCACTTGAAAGCTGGTGTTAGGATAGGGCAAAGGAGGGTGTGATGGACAAGCTTAGGAAGCATTGTCGGACCGACAATGTGACTTGATCGGCATCGACGGCCCTGTCATGGGATCAATGGATCATATCAAGAGCCCGTATCGGCACAGGCGCAGATGTACTGTGGTACTCGTGTTTAACGGCTCCCATCATCTCCAGTCGTGCCCCCGCACATCCCCACCATCCATACTAAGTGACCCTTGGTGAACACTGGTTTAAATACTCGTCTTGTCCTGTAGCAGTGAACTTGCCCAGACATCTCTCCATCTTTCCAATTCCTCTACTCTACATGCCTGGTTTACGATGAGCGTGACTGTGACGTATACCGCCGCGCTGGCTAAGAAGCCGCACCGGTTCCACCCTCAACCAGCGTATCACCTCAAGGCGCCGCAGGGATGGTTGAACGACCCCTGCGCCCCGACCTTTGATCCAACAACAGGAACATATCATATCTTCTATCAGTGTAAGAGAAAATGTTTCTTTTAACGTCTCTTTTCTAACACCATCAGGGAACCCTCGGTCCTGCAATTGGGGTAACATCTGCTGGGGTCATGCCACTAGCCCCGACGGCCTACGTTGGAATCACAGCGCAACGAACCCGGTGCTCCAACCCAGTGAGCCGTATGATAAGCATGGCATCTGGACAGGTTGTCTGTGGCCAACTGGACCGAAAGGCGAGAAGGACCAGCTCACGGTTATCTACTCGTCCATCACATGCCTGGATATTCACTGGACCCGTGAGCACGTCCGTAATTCCGAAGGCATATCGCTGGCGACGTCTACGGACAACGGGAAGACGTGGAGGAAAAACGACCTCAACCCCATCATTAAGGGTGAGCCCGAAGACCTCAAGGTGACTGGCTTCAGGGACCCATTCCTCGCGACTTGGCCTGCTCTTGATGAGATCCGAGGCGAGAGGAGCCTCTATGGGATTCTTTCAGGGGGGGTTACTGGCAAGACTCCAACCGTCTTCATTTACGCTGTGTCTCCGGCCGATCTTACAGAGTGGAAATACCTTGGACCTTTAGTCGAACTTACCCCTGGCTTCCGCGTCCCCGGCCCTTGGACAGGCGACTTTGGTGTCAACTGGGAGTGCGTCAACTATATGACCCTACGAAACGACACTGAAGAGCGCGAATTTCTCCTTATGGGGACGGAAGGGGGTCTCAAGCGCGGCCATAACGAGGGAAGCCCTGATAGCCTTTTCGCGTGGTGCCTCTGGTTCGCTGGCTCTCTTGAGCAGACTGCAGAAGGACCAAGGCTAAGGCATGACTTTGACGGGATCCTAGACCATGGAACCCTGTACGCGCCAAACTCATATGAGCATCCCGTTACAAAGAAGAGGATCGCATTCGGCTGGATCAAGGAGGAAGAGCTCACGCTGGCCCGGCGTGAGGCTAAAGGCTGGACTGGCTACCTGTCGCTTCCTAGGGAGCTCTCCTTGTACAGCGCAACAAACGTTGTCAGGGGCTTGAAGTCGTCACTGGGTGAGATCCGCTCTATCAAGGTAATCCCCGACGGATCGGGTGTCAACACCATACACACGCTCGGCATCCGGCCCCTCGACGACCTGCGCTTCCTCCAGCCCTCTCGAGCAGACGAGTGGTCAGCCGTCGGCAGTCCTGATACTTCAGGCATCCTGAAACACCGTACCCGTTCTACGAGTTGGGAACTGGAAGCCCTCATCAACGTACATGCCCCGCATCCGCGGCGCGTAGGCTTCCATATCTGCCACAACGCTGATACCTCGCTGCGGACCAGCATCTTCTTCGACACTCAGAAGGAGAGGATTGTTGTGGACAGGAGCGCGTCAAACCACGAGCCGGACATTCGAAAAGATACTCTATCGGGGGCGTTCACACTCTTTTACATCCGCGAGCAGGGGCGCGAGACGCTGGAGGCACTGAGGCTACGCATCTTCCGTGACGGGGATACACTAGAAATCTTTGCGAATGATCGGTTCGCGCTGAGCACAACAGTCTGTGTAGATGAGACGTGTGCGGGAGTCAGCTGGTTTATCGAGGGCCGTGGCGGTGCGGAGGGTGTGTTTGAGACGATTCGGCTATGGGATGGCCTCGGAGAGAAGACGGGAGAGACCTAGAGCAAGGTTAGATATTAATCCGCCTAGTGTCCAAGTTTCACCACCAGCATATGCCTGGTCCAGCTAGCATGAGTAATTTCGATCATCCTTTCATGAAGCTCTAGTGATCCGCTTAGAGTGAAGTGCACGTCTAATATTATAGTGAGTGATAGGGACTGTATAAGGTGCGGCATCATTTACGTGTCGTCCAACATGTATATATTTAATTTTCAGTTACTCACTTTGCTTTGAAAGGGGCCCTCCATCGAGTGGCATATGTCATCGTGCAACTGGCAATCCAGACAGGCAGTCATCCATGTTCAACGCAAACTGTAGCCCTGCAACATCCATTGGTTTGGTCCCGCACTTGGGCTTTTTTTACGTTTCCACAAATACCACGTGATCTTAACCTCAGCTTCCTACCTCGTCGCCAACATCAGCCACCTCCATATACCACCATTCCTCCTCATTTCCTCTCTCCCTCTTTCATTCATCGATTCCCGCTCAACATGTCCACGTCAGATCCTTGCAAGCTGTTGCCCCGCGCTTGTGGCGTCTGCGGCAAGAAAGAAAACCTCTTCCGCTGCTCGGGCTGCCAAGTGGTCTACTACTGCGGGGGGGACCATCAAGATATCGACCGGGAGTTTCATGAGGCAGGGTGCTCGAAGACTAAGGAGGCCCGTGAAACTTTGGAAAAGGAGGGAAAGGCTCTGTGTCGCATGGTAGACGACGGATCCGTCCCTGACGATCTCTTTGTGGAGGGCATTGGTTTCTTCGGGGCTGTCCCCCCGACTGAGCCATACATACTCGCACGCTATCAACTGGCGAACACGTTACTTCTCTACTTTGGCGGTGCTGGCGGACTCGTCGATGCTGTGCAGACTGCTCTAGACCACCTCCTGGATATATTTTGGCTCAATCGAGGAGATCTCAAGGGCGTCCGATTAGTCGTTCCTGCACTCTTCATCCGCCTCAACAAGGATCAAGAGGCGTATGACTTTATTAAGTGGTGTTCAACAACTGGAAGTCCGGTCTATTTCGACTGGAATGACTGGAATCATTACGCCTGGGATGTTGACGGGGCCTTCCGCGAAGTTGAGGGTGCCGACGCACTCGAACCACCTGGAAACTGGGCGCATGAACTCCGGTCCGAAATGAGTCTTAACTTAGCTTTGACACTCATCAAAGTTCGAATCCTGCTCAATCTACTGGCCGCCCTTAACACAACCAGGGCCTTGCAAGGTTCAGTCCCCGAGGAGATCATAGAACTTATCCGCGAGCAACTCGTGGAAGGTATAGTTCAATCGCGCCCTGAAATTCTCAGGGCCGGGACCGAAGAGATAGCTCGCCGCGTTGAGGCGATCAAGGCTCAAATCACAGACCTGTATAAGATGGTCAACACGTACAATCCCCACGTGTGGCGGTTGATGTTGAATGATCCACACGGCGCCGCTGCCTCGGGACCCTTCTCGTACCCGTTCAATCCAGAGGAGGAGGCCTGTTTGATCATTGGGAAAAGTCTCGCCTCGTGGCTTGAGACGCCTGGATCGTTTGACGTGATGCGGTCCGTGAGCCAAAAAGCATGAAAGAAAACAGGGAGCCGGAGTGCGAGTATGGGGATGGTGGATCGAGCGAAGTAGATAAAAGACTGGTAATTCCGGGAAGATATATGGATGGCCAACTCGCTTTCGGTTTCTGCAGCTGGATTTCGGTGTATGCTATGGCGCAATCTCTCAGGCAGATACAGATTCTACATTCAATGGTCTTATTAAATATCTTTCATTATCTTTCAACTCGCTAGTCTTCTCGGGTCCTGCAGCCTGGCTAGTTCCAATAGTAACCTGTAGGTATAGACAGTCATGTCGGCCTGCCTCAAAGACTTTGAAAACCAGTCTCTACCCTGCTCAGCAATAGCCTTGGCTATTCTTTGTCCTTCTTCCGTTGAAGTGAGATAGGATACAAGTTCAGGAAGTTCCTCTAGGCTTTGACTGACGGGCACGTAGTGAACCCAAGGCATCAAGCGCTCGTCGTGCCATTCGCGAAAGATTGTCTGCTTTAGCGGTACTGAGTTTGATGCCAGGAGCTTGTAGTAACGCCCGCTTATACCGTTTCCATCCGTGTCAAACACGAGCCGTGATCGAAGTGCCTCGTCCTTGTCTGCCCAAGACTTGGTGCTGAAGTAGGTGCTCTGGTCTCTGCAGTACTGTCTTTCACATTGGAAGATCCTGGTGAAGGCAACGTCAAATAACCGACTGTTGAGGAAAGTCGAGTATACACGTCCAAGCATGCCGTTCTTTTGTCTTAGATAAGAATGCGGCTTCTGCTCAAGGTTCTGAGCCAAGGCCACAAACCTCTGTCGTTGGTGATGTTGCCATTGGTCATCGAAGACAAATCCGCCTGTTGTTGAGCCAGCCCAGTAAAAGTTGTTCCATTTCCTCTCCCATTTTACATCTGTCAAGACGTCGTATTGGAACTCCTTTTCGATGTATGCTGGACTTGGGAAGAGAATGTCGCCCATTGTTGAAGGTGCACCTGTCGACAATATCGGCACCAATCCCTCAACGAGGTGGAAGGTTTTGGGGCTCATGAGAAAGCCGTGCATATCTTTGTATTCGGGGTGGAGGCATAGGTCCTTCGCCGAGAAGTGGTTTCTGACGAACGGCATGTTGAATGTTTCCACCACAGGCTCGGGGTAAGAGCTGCCAGTTTTCCTCTGTGAATAGACGCAAGGAAAGCTGAGCCTTTCCCAGGTAGGCCTTTTCGACATGTCGGTCAAGCTAAACTTTGCTGTTGGGTTAGGGGGAATCAGAACCCTCGGTTCGTCAAAGTGGTTGATCAGAAACTTGACGTCTGGAAGCTCTCCGGGAAGGTCACCCAAGAGGGTGTCGAACAGAAGACTGTAGTGTCTATCGAAAGTCCGGTATGGGTGTTGACACTTGGTTTTGGCTTCCTTTCCCGAGAAATCGCAGAGCCAGACTTCGCTCCGTGGTGTTCCCTTCATCTTTGCCATCACATTGAGAACCTCCTGACCGCTCAGCTTCCAAAATGGAGATACGATATCGTAAATCATGTCGTATTCATCAATAATGGGTGATTGATTTGACTCTGCAAACCTGAACCAGGCATCGAATCCTGGTGGAGGCTCTTGGCGGTATCGTCGTCGATATTCGTCGGTGGCGGCTTCGTAGCTTTTTGATTGATTTCGGAGAAGATCTTCAAAACTATCCGTTGCGTGACGAACCAGAGCTTCAACTGGGTGCACTGGAGATGCTCCAGAGCTATTAAGTGAAGATGGCTGTGCATTTCGAATTGCCCAAACATTGGCAAGGTATGGAAGAAGAGAGATGAGAAAAAAACCCCAAAGAGTTGATTTGCCCTTGAGTTGGGCAGGAACCAAGTGAATTGTTTGGCAAAGCGCAAGCAATGACACTATGACGTGGAATAGAGCTCTCATCTCCGATGATTCTTGGAAAGGGTTGCTCGTGGCTGCGATGGCAAAAGTGCCTATGGTGGTGGCCACCAACCACGAGGTGTTTTGGACCTGGAACTGTTAGTAAGAGGTGACAAGTACTTCACGGTGGGGCATTACTAACAAGCTGAATCATAAAGAACCATGATGAAGCTTTGGAAAGGCCCAAGAAAAAGATGGAAGAAACAGAACTTGTAAGGAGACCCAATGCAACGGATTGGATCCCGAGACCGACGACTAAGAGAGCCACCACCCGTATTGAAACTCCAATTATGGATGCTTCAATGTCAACAGGCGGAAGATGGTAGAGGACATCTTTGGGTCTAGCTGTAAGAGGGCCATAGACAATGAGAAGGGCGACTACGAGAATGCTGGATAACAATGACCTGAAGAGATCACCATTTGATAAGGAGAGTGCGGCAACAGAGGCCACTAGAGTCACTCCCCATCCTGAATTGACCAGAGGGGAGAGGGTCCAAGCATTCGACGCTGGAATATTAGGAGATTTGTGTCCAAGATACCTCTGGATCATGAAAAGCAGTGGCGTTAGGGCTGGCTGCATCTTGTCAGTGAGTGGAAGCGGAACGGCACAGGGTCCTCCTCACGAAAAACGCCAGGGAACTACACTCGGCCCTGTAAAAAGAAGCACCTGCTATTCCAGCAGCAACAATCCATTTTAGACCTGATGAAGCTGTTTGAACACCCAAATCGCCAAAAGGAGTGGGCGCGGAGCCTTTTGAAGGGGGTGTGCGTTGGGTGTGCTTGATCAGAACAGGGAGCGATACCCAGCAAAGGAGTTCGGAAAACAGCTCTGGACGTCGCGAAGATAAATTCTCTTTTAATGCCGAAGCAGCCAGGGCAGCGGCCGATAACGTAACAAGAGGGTCAACGGCTTTGAGGACTGATGTCCGCATTTTTGTGACGGGGGCGGTCGACGAGGCTACTCCATCAACGCGGGAGAAAACAATGAAATGAATGCAAGTCAGAGAACCACGGATGCATCGAAATCAGGCTCACGTTTGAGCGAATAGCACAGCCTCATCGAGGTTGCATGATTTTCAGATGCCCAGTCTTCTTGGTACCAATTATTTGGCAGCAGGCCAACAGGCCAATAGCCAACATGCATAAGAAACCGAGGCAGCCTAATTTAATGTCACTCAGGCTCGTATCCCATTGAAGGAGCGCTCGGTAATCTACCTATGTACTACCCGTGTACCCAGCACGTGGTCGTTGTTGGGTGGGAAAAGGACGCGTGAAGGATGAATCCTTCGACTCAAGAGCCAACATTCTCGTATCGGACCCTGTCCTACTGCGTCTCCTCTAGCCCGACCACCCGGCAATCTCGAGCCGACAGCCATCGGGTGATGCGGGGCGTCGTAGGTTGCGCGTCTCAGACAATTGTTCCTTGGTCTGGAGGCGCAGCAAGACCGAAGTGATTGGTTTAGAGTACGACGGGACCTTTGTGGCTGGCAAGGGGTCGTCCAGTTTAGCCAACAACAGAAGGAGAACACGCACTTGGCTCATTTCTTGGACTCCCTTGGCCTACCGTAACCCAAAGACTCCTTAATGATAATGAGCTTGGCAATTGATTGGCAAGCGGCGCATGCTGCCAGAGTCGGTAAGCTTCGTCTTGGTACTGACGTTTGAGGAATTGAAAAGAAGCAATCAATGATCGACGCGACAGAGCACGGACGCTACCCCAAGCGGCTAGCCCTGTCTGCCAAGCGCTAGCAGAGATGAGCAGCAAGGGCGTTTCCGCGGCATTCCTCCTCTCTCACCCTGCACCTGGCGGGGATGATTGTCCTCTTAACAGTTTATCGAAGTTATGGTTAAGTTCGATGCTCCACATGCTGTTAAGAAAAGCGGCAAGCCAAGAACGTGTATGGGGCTTACTAGCGACGGTGACGAGTAATGTTTGTAGATTTGCCGGCGCGCCAATGTTTCGTGCAGCCGTTGTAGATTAAGCTTATTGTTAGGTCACCTACCAGGGAGGAAAAGGAGGCATCACTATGACCATCCATGAGCAATAATAATAGGGTTTCTTGGCAGGAAGCAGGTCTGGGGTACCACCACAGAAGTGATCTGTTCTTAAGTAAAAATATGGAAAGTCAGTGAATATTATCAACCCATGAATTAATTCTGAAAAGAGACTAACAATACTAAGAAGCTGGTGCCCACGAAACCTGACGTATCTAAACTTGAAAGTGACATATCTGAGCAGAATATAAAATATATACCCTAGAGAGCAAAGCGTCTCACCATGACTACAATCTTGAGTACCGTATAAAGGTCAGCAAGAAAAACATGTGAAGGCCTATCACTGAAAACATGGTCCAACAAAGAAGTCATAAGACAGTCTCGCTTTTCGCTGTATCGCGTGCATAGTCCTGGGAAAGGCCTTGCCATTATCCACGCCGGCAGCCAAGCAACGATCCAAAGCGAGAGAATGACAGCAATCAGGCATACCAACCATCCCACCCAGGTCAGCCATGAAATGTACCATTTTCCATTGGCACTGTGCCACTCAGAAAAGGTCAGGAATATGAATCCAGGGACGGAAAAGGGATAGAATAAGCTGAGGGCTGCAGGTATCCCTAATATGACAAAGACCATGACATGGATGACGCGATGGAATCGCTGTCTGACAAGTCCCTGGTCTGCGGTCGGTATCGGTTGTTGAATCTCATTAATCAATTTGGCGCAAGAAATTATTTCCTGGCTTCTTTCCAAGATCGAACGCGGGGGATTCAAGCGCAGTACCGCAAGGGAGATGAGCTCAAGCGCGAAGAGGGGGATCGCGTATAATACCACTAGCAGGGTAAGGTCCAGTGGTATTTTGGTAGTGGAGGCTTCCACAACTGTTGTAACGGCCAGTGTGACGTACAGAACTCGATCTGGTCCAAAGGCTTGCAAGTGATGTAGAGCCTCTTGCAAAGCCTGTCCACCATCACATGGGCCTGTTGGGGTAGCCCCGTCGTTGTCCCTGTATTCAGGCTTTTCCCACCATGGATCCTCCTTGGAAGTGTAGTGACGACAAATGAGTACCGCAGTGACGGCTTCCCTCGGGGATCTTCTGTGCATTATGGCGCTTTGAGTGACTGCAATGAGAGTGGGAATGAGGTCAAGCAGGCCAACTTCCGGTGCAAGTCTGTAGAACCGGGACCGCTTCTGGTAGACTAGAGACCCTGGCATGTGAAGTGCTGATATAACGGCGAGAATGAGAATCATTCGAATGGCTTGTATAGAGGATACATCTTGTTCGTGGCATCTCTCGATAATGCCGGGAGTCGGGGCGGGAGTCGCATTTGAAGCTTCCGAGGTAGATGTAGATTCGAGAGGGGCGCCACTCCGAGTACCTATAAAGCTTTCCGAAGCTGGACTGGCAGTAACAGCATTGAAAGTGGCGAGTAGAAATATTAGGGCAAAGCCAGCGTTCCGTCTCATTGTGTAGTTACTGGATGATGTGGTGGGGTGTGGTCATTTTGGGACAGCATTCGCAGTGTCAAGAACACGAGAAGAACGGCTGAAGGTATCGCATAGGGCATAATAATAACCCACAAAGAGGATCCAGTCGCTTGTTAATCGTTTTCTAATCTCCAATAGTCGCTACCACGCAAATAGGCAGAGTCGCCCGGCTTGTGAGGAGAATGAGGCTATGCACGTACACAGCCCCCCAGGCTGAACCACAAGGCACACCCTTATCGATCTCGAGTTTATCAGAAGATCGGCATCGATTAAACCTCAGTGAAACCTTTTGGGCTCCCCATCATCCTAATCCGCATCTTTTAATCCATGCTCTTGGTAAAGAGGCTTCCATGATATTATAAGCAATGGAGTACTCTTTCGAGTTCAGTGCCTGGATCATCAACTTTTACTACGCCAGCTGGCTCAACGAGACAAGTTGGGATGAGCCGGAAGATAACTCGCCCGAGATTGATTGCGAAGCTCCCATGCTTCTGTCGCCAGCTCTGGTTATCTGGCTGGTCCTTGTGCCTGCCCTCGCAAGCGCTGCCCAGCTCCCTGGATCTATTCTATATCGTGGCCATTCTACCTTTTATCGTCTGTCGCCAATTTTGGGCCTAGCTGACTGCTTTACCACATATATATTGGTCGGGAAAACGTTGACTAAGGGGCATTCTTGGCGGCAGTCCATCGCTGGAGCCCTCCTTGTGAGGCAGGGAATAGGACAGAACGACCTTTGGTGGAGGAAATTCAACTTTGCCGGAAAGACAGGCACCGAGGGTTCTGTCTGCACATCGGACGCCGAAGATGAAGACGAAACTGCCACTCTCGCACCCACAGAGTCATCAGACGACTGGCTCAATCACGACGCCGAGGAATCACATCTTAGACTCGCCCTCGCTCGAATTACTGAGCCAGTTACCCCTGAGCGAATAGCCGGGTCTGCCCTCGCGCTTTTCGTGCTCGTTCAAGCCATTGCCCTCGTTGTGCTGGTTCCCGCCTTGTCATTCTTAAAGGTGACAGCCATACTTGCGTTGGCGTATTCAGGCAGCCTTTTCATGTTCGAAATGCTAGTTTGGATCATGGCACTTGGCGCATCCAGGCATTCCATTCTCGATATACCTTGGGGAAACGCGGTTGAACTCCTCTGCGCTTTGGATCCCGGGGATGCCCCCCTTTCTCCCGCCCAAGACACAAAGGACAGTCGAGAATTGACCGACATTGAGCTTGAGTCTTGTCACTCCCAGGAGATGGACGACAGCCGGCATGTCAAACGAAGCATGCAAAGAACCCCAGCTTGGGGTATAGCGATCAAGCTGATATCAGGCCTCTTTGGGCTGATCGAAGCTTTTATTTGGATCGGTATTACTTATGCGGTGTGGAAGGTGAAGCCTCGGCTTTTGTTTCTAGCGGTGGCAACGGCACTATTGGTCAACTTAGGCCTGATGATCAGTTGCTTGTTTCCTAGCATCGTGGATGTACGATTTGGGATGATCCGGCGGTTAGATCTATCCGACCAGGAAACAAACGCAGCGGTCCGCGTTGGCATCGACGTTCTTCGCTGGCTACTCACAAAAGCCACAATGGCCAACTTCATTGCTATTGCCTGGCTTGGGCTGATAGTTGCCATGTTTGCCTCAGAGAGGGCTGGAGGCTGGCTTGTAGATGAGGGAAAAGAGTCTACTACACTACCACAATGGCTAGTCGGGTTGGCTGGCTCATGACCTTAGGAAGAGGTTGGCCTGACGTAGGCTTCTCTTAAGAAATGGAATTGCCAATACTACTCGCTTGCTACTTGCCCCAGTACCTCCACTTCGCCTGGCGATGCAAATTGATATCCCCAGACAAAGTCGCCAGAACCATGCCATATAACCCCCCAATCGGCCATTTGCTCAACCATGACTCGCTCCACTGCTCGGTGCTTTCCCCCTTGGCCTGTACATTAACCTTTACCTTGTCGTATACCGTCGGCAAAGTTGTGGCGGAATACTTCTCCCTTAGGGCCTGATACCACCCATAGTCGTACAGGTTCCAGAACTCGTCTTCTTGGTAGTACGTGTGGGCATATAGCCACTTGCGGCCGCCAAGAGCAGTGAGTTTGTGTTCCAGGTCGCGGTTTTTCGAGACGAATTCATCAAAGTTCTGAGGTCCCCATCCCCAGACGCCAATGTTCAGCATTGGTTGAGATATTTGAGTCTCGATAGGGGCTTGCTTCTCCGTGTTGCCCACCGGATCCGAGGCTTTGCGTGTTGTGACTGGATGAAACGTTGGCATCGAGCATCCCTTTAGGGGACACAGCCACAGCGGCCAGATCCCAAGTGAACGGTCGACCCAGTTGATGAATGTCTCAGCTGTTTCATACGGCAGTGCCAGGTCTTGGACAACAAACTGTGAGGAAATGCGGCTGGCATGGAGGGCATGATACAGTGTCCGGGTATGCGAGTAGTCGTCGAGAAGCCAGCGAAAGAATCTGTTAAACGGAATTGCTTTGAAGTAGGTGTAGCCCTGGCGACCAACCCAGAAGCCGCCTCGATCATAGCGGAAGAGATACTCGGTGAGTGGCACGTACTCTATCACCGTTGAGGACGGAGAGAGATGTTGTGTTTTGTCCTGAACGTGAAGGTAAAACCACGGGTCTCCAGGATGACTGAAGGTTTGCACGGAACACTCTGAAGGCTTGACATCGGTTGCTTGACCCGTGATGATGACGCTGTGGTCTTGTGAGTAGACGATGCCGTCAAGGTAGTCAATATCAGAGTTGCCGCATTCCCTTTTGATCTCGGAAATCGCATTGGCAACGCTATCAACCTTGCGGTAAGTCGTCTTGACGAATCTCTTAGCCTCGATAAGCTGCAGCTCCATCGCCGTGGTGATGCCAAGTGTCCCTGCAGCCCCGGCAGCACCATGGAATAGATCTGGCCTTTCTTGTCTCGATGCTTTGACCACATCGCCATTCCCGAGAACCATCTCGACATAGTTGACTGTTTCGTTGAAGAAGCCATGGCGGAACGAACTGCTTTCCCCTGATGTCCCCGAGAATCCGCCCCCCGCGGTGATGCCGGGGAACTCCATAACAACGGGGGGAACAAGACCGTACGCGATTGTGGCTTCAACTAGGCGATCCATAGGAACATTGGGCTCCACGAGACAAGTCTGTCGATTGACGTCTATGGCGAGGACGTTTGATAACATGCTGATATCAACAATGTTTTGGTTGGATCCATGGCGGGGGCGGGTACTGTTCGAGGAGCCGTGAAACACTCGGTATTTCTCTCCGAGCTTGAAGAATCGGCGGACAGCAGTCGCAATGTCCTCGACTGCTTGGTCATGGCGATCCATGGGGAAATGTGACTTGTCGACGGATTCTGGTATGCTGAGAGAGAGGGATTGGAGGAATGAAGATCGCCGGAGAAGAGGAGGGGCTGCCGCATTTCTTGGGAGAAGAGGACTTGGGGGAATACATGATTTTGTTGAGGCGGTGCAACTAGGGAACGTGGTCTCTTTCGGTGCACTACATGCGCGGCGTCACTAGTCGTCCAGGGGATGTGACCAAGTGCCTCTCTTTCCTTGGCCAAGAGCTCTAGCTTGTGTTTCCTGACAGCTCTGTACACCAAGCCACAGAGAATATTCGTATCAAGACGAACAGGATAGGCTGCGATGTGAGTGGACGCAGAGATAGGCACAAGTGCGCAGCCGTCTTGTCGACGCCTGATTGGCTGCCTTGCTTCTTCCCCGGTAAAGACGGCGTGAGACAGTCTCAGCCACCTCAACAGTCCGACCGAGACACGTCTACACACTATTTAGGTCCGGCCTGAGACTTGAGTCGATCAGTCAAGGGGTACAAATCTCGCATTTTGTCCTTAAATCGTCGGAGATCGTCTTCCGCTCCACATGATCGGATCGAAGCTCCGCTGAGGGGCCTTTGCGGTCCAAGTATATAAGATGGATCGAAAGCTATGGAGTACAAGCCCCGGGGTGACGTATTTAATCTGGGGTGAAGTATCTGCTCGATCGATGCTGTTGTAATCCACTCTGGGGCCAAGACTGGTTGACGCTTGTTGCGCCACTCGATTCCTGGAAATTTGAGACAGCTGGAAGTTTTCTTGCCGCGGACAAGTAATCTCTTATTCTTGCCTGCCCCAATTCTTAAGTGAGCGAAATGCTGTGAATAGTAAATTGGGGTTATCGTGCCTAGCGGGAAGATGCATTTCGCCGTCCGAGAGTGTGTTCACAGAGCCAGAGAATAAATTCTGCGGACCTCGATGCTTTCAATTTTTATCCACCCCGGAGCAAGGTCAGGTATCTGTACAGAAGCCTCAGAGCTCATCCTTGTGTAATTGCCTCCCTTGGCTTCTTATTGCTGTTCATCTTGTGGTCACCAGGGCAAGGGACTTGTTTTCAGCGCCTTCTTGTCTTAACCGTGTCTAGCACCACATCTCAAAGCGTTTAGATCGTCCATTACCAGATCCCTGGGATAAATCGCCATGGTACGCGCCTACAGTATTCCGTCCATGCAGCACCATACTTGACAGAACACCTCTTTTCATCCCGGATGCATCGATGAATAAGCAGCATGGTCATCCATATAGCATAGACCCAGACCACAGTTCGAGTGCTTCCAACCAACGCACATGTGCTAAAGCTGAGAAACAGATCCCCCACGTAGTTGGCGTGTCGTGACCATCCCCACCAGCCACTGCACAGAAGTAGGCTTTTGTGCTGCTTGCCGTCCGAGGTCTTGAATGAGGCAACTATGTACTCAGCGGGTTTGCCCCAGATGTTGCATTGTCCGGCAGTCCGACGGAGCTTGTCCTTCTGGTGGTTGACTGAGCGGAATAAAACATAGCCAGCCAAACCAAGGGCAAAGAAGAAAGCAAGATATAGAGTTGAGGCAGATTTCGGATACAGACCCAGGTATTGCCCTTGGATCGTGTATGTCGTTGGTAAGAAACAGAAGCAGCCCCATGCGAGGTAGAATCCATAGTGGTCGTGGGCAATGTCGATTGTTCGCAAGTACCAAGATTCATTCACGAAAAAGTCGACCACGTATATGGTTTGAAGAATCGTGATGAGAATCAGAGAAGGCTCAATGTACTGTTGTGTTTGGTATTGATATGCCATGTTTGAAAAGTCACTTGAGTCTCATGTTAGCAATGACTATACAGCATGCAGAGAGAGACTTACATCAGTGTCCAGGCGATCATTCCTGGTCTACCGTTGCTGAAGAGCTTGAGATCAAAGCTATCGCCAAGTCGTGGGTTCAGCTCGATGCCCATGTAAAAGTCATACAGCGAAGATCCTAAGGGCTTAGGTTAATATTCGCCGAGCCAGCAATAATAGATACAGCAACGTACCACTGAATTTTCTGTCTTCTGGATGAGTAGGCATCATGTATGCCTTTATGAAGGCAAACGTCGAGATCACATATCCAGCCAAGTTCATCGCCCCAATCAAACTGTTCCAGTTTCGGGGGATGAAGCCGGGATCCAATACGCCAACCAAGCTGAGGACAATATACAGGACATGGGTGATGATCCAAGCAGAAAGGCCATTTATCCGATAAGATAGAAGATATCCAGCCGGGGTCAGCTGCCCTTTGTGTGTATCGCCTGGCAGATATCGAAACAAAAGGGCCTGCAGCCCAACCCAGCAAATGACAGCCAATACTCCCTTCAGTGTAAGTCGCGGGCCGTATTGGATGCAGATGCTCCAAAAGCCTTCCTTCATGACCGCCTCTGCAAAGAGGGAGAATGACGCGTCATACTGAGCGAGGGTGATGAAGACGCTTATCGAGGTAAGCGGCGCAAGAAAGCACGGCGATGCCGCAATAAATGAGCGGATCCAGGACCTGCCAAAACCAGTGCGACCCCAAACACTTTCACTGATAGATGGTGCAGACTTCTTTATCGACATTGTGAGTGTTGTAGAGGCCAAGGTTGGCCTACCCTCTACGTTTCGCATGGTGAGGTCTCTCGTGTAACTTTGTTTTGCTCTTGCGGCGGATTAAACGCCTTTTCAATGGCTGGGCTTATATGCGCTGCGTCATCGACTGTCAGCCAGCTCCCAAGACCTATGATGGGCGCTTTGGGGACACGGAATGCAACCAAGCGAGCTAGTTTGATAGCGTCAATATCTCCGTGGGCCTTGGATCCGCTCCCCTGAGACTTGCACCGCCAATACGGGTCAATAGCGATCTGCCGACCTAAGCCAGGGCGCTGAGGTTCAACCCGTTCAATGGCCAATCGAAATGGCGCCCCGAGGATAGCTCGGCAAAGCCCCGAGACAAGATTCGGTCCGCTTCCAAAGCCACGGATGGTGATGGAGTCTCAGCTCGCCGCAACACGGAACAGCACGGCCAGCTGACTTTGTCTACAGTGATCTGGGCGAATAATGATGCGTCGAGGCCTGAAAAAGAAAGAGTCAACTTCTGTGGCTGGCACGTAGTCTGATTAGGCCGGCAGCCCGGTGGGAATAGTCGATCGAACTATTTAGTTAGCGCTGACCGTTGTCTCCCAGCTGGAAAGAGCGGCAGCGGTGGCTTGAAGAACAACCTGTGCGTCACGTGGCGGCTTCTCTTTGCACTTGGATAATTGTCAGGGGCATGGGGATGCTGAGAATCTGCCGGTTCAATCTACAGATCCTGTCACGTTCTAAGAGCCTAGGGCAACGAGGGGATCAGCATGATCGTGGGCCAAGCTCCCAATGGGAGCCAACCTGCGACGTCTGATACTCCCAAAGATGAGTCCTTTCGCTTGGCTGAGAACGGCCAAAAGCCACTCCCGACCGTTTCAACCAGAGGCATCTTTTCCAACAGGGCGGAACCCGTCAATGTTCAAGTTCGCTATCTTGGCGTTCAACTCACAACAGAGACCGTTTGGTCTGAGCTACCGAGAAGGATCACGTCGAGACCTGACCGCCAGCCTCCGAAGGAGATTCTTCGAGATATTGCAGCTGACTTCCAGCCCGGATCACTCACAGCAATCATTGGGGCCAGTGGATCTGGCAAGACGACTCTCCTGGATGCGTTATCCGACAGACTCGCAAGTCAAGCACGTATAAGCCAGGGAACGGCTACCTTCAACGACCACCCCACGATCCACGGTGTCAAGCACGCCTATGTCACGCAACAAGACGTTCTCCTCCCCACTCTCACCGTTCGGGAAACCCTGAGATATGCAGCCGACTTACGCCTCCCATCCTCTGTGACAACACTAGAGCGTCGTGAATTAGTCGAAGATGTCATCAGCGAGCTGGGCCTACAGAAGTGTGCCAACACTCGGATTGGGAACAGTCAAAAGCGAGGATGCTCGGGTGGAGAGAGGCGTCGGGTCAGCATTGGAGTCCAGCTTCTCGCAAACCCATCACTTTTGTTCCTGGATGAGCCTACCACCGGCCTTGATGCTGCCAATGCGTTTCAGCTGGTGACCACACTCCGGGACATGGCTCACAGAGGACGGACAATCATCATGACGATTCACCAGCCTCGATCTGAGATATGGTCTCTACTGGATAATCTCCTTGTGTTAGCCAGCGGAGGACTTGTCTTTTCTAGACCCGTCTCGGAGGCTCTCCCTTGGTTCGAGACCAGCGGTTTTCGCAAACCCCCGTTTACCAACCCTGCCGATTTCATCATCGACATATCCTCGATCGACTACCGAAGCCCTCAGCTGGAAGAAGAAAGCACAGCTCGCATCAACGCCCTGAAGTCAGCCTGGATGGACGAGAGCCAGCGTCGATTCCCTCAATTTGTTAGCACTGGATGTCCCCTCCTCGAGCCTTCCTCACAACGAAATACGAGCCAGCATAGATCTCAACTCCAGCAACTTCGGGTTTTAACCAAACGGACCATCAAGGTCACGTACCGAGATCCTCTAGGTATGGTGGCATTCATCATCGAAGCCATCATCATGGGACTCGCGGTCGGGTACATGTTTTATGACCTAGGGAGAGACCAAGTTGGCATTCGGTCCCGACAAGGGTGCTTGTATGTTGCTGCAAGTCTACAGGGCTACTTAGTACTCATCTTTGAGACGTACCGCATGACTCTTGATATGCCAATATTCGACCGAGAGGCATCTGAACGCTGCGTCAGCCCTGTTGCGTTTGTGTTCTCTCGCAGACTTGCAAGGCTATTGACCGAGGACCTGCCCGTTCCTATCATATTTTCAGTTCTTATCTACTTCATGACTGGACTGGACCGTCAGGTTGAAAAGTTCTTCATCTTCTTTGCTATCACTCTTCTCAATCACTACATCGCCATTGTTTGCGCAACAGCATGTGTGGTCATTAGCAGAAATTTCTCAACGGCCAGTCTCATTGCAAGTCTAATATATACCCTACAAAGTCTTGCCTCGGGCATGATCGTCCAGATCGAAACGATTCCCATCTATGTTCGATGGGCTCGCTGGATCACCTACATGGTGTGTATACCTCTGCCGCTGAATTTCGTCCTGTTCTGACCTTCTCAGTTTTATACCTTCAGCGCCTACGTTGGAAACGAGTTCCAAGGCAGCATCTACGAATGCCCATTCCGAGATAGTCAGTCCGACCCTAGGTGCACCCGCTATAGTGGCGATTTCGTCATCAAGTCCCTCGGCTTTCCGCAAAACTGGACGGGGATTGCTGTGGCCTGCATGGCCGCCTTTGTAGTTTTCTTCGTCTTCTTTTCGATCATTGGACTGCAATACCTGAAACCAACATCGATCGCGAATGCTCGCGCCCCTGAGCCGCAAAGGGACGTTTCCCCGAGCCTAGAAATAACGGCTCAGCAACCAATCGCCAAGGCCAGACGTCTACCAATCCAACTTCAGCAGTTTTCTCTAACATTGAGGACTAAAAGTCTGAAGAGATTCAGAGCTGGTCTAACTGAGAAGACCATACTCAAGCCTATCAACGCGGAGTTTCAACCCGGTGTGCTCAATGTCATTATTGGACCATCTGGCAGTGGAAAATCCTCTCTCCTCAACGCCATAGGGCGAAGGCTCCACGATTCAGCGAGCATCACCTATCATCAGTCAGGGATAATAAAAGTTGATGGAAGAGAAGTGTCTGATCTGACTTTCAGATCTATCTGCTCTTATCTTCGTCAGGACGATGAATTACTCTTACCCGCCATGACGGTTCGAGAGACTCTTCGCTACGCAGCACTCCTTCGCTTACCGCATAGCATGAGTGTACATGACAAACACCAACGCGCCGAGGAGATACTCCTCAAGTTGGGTCTGAAAGGCTGTGCAGATACTCTTATTGGAAACGAATCCTTTCGAGGCATATCCGCAGGAGAGAAACGCCGAGTCTCTCTCGCTATTCAGATACTAACAGATCCCCAAGTCCTTCTAGTGGATGAGCCTACTTCAGGACTGGACGCATTCACAGCCAATTCTATCGTACAGCTTCTACAGGTTCTCGCAGAGGAAGGTCGTACCATTGTCATGACGATTCACCAGCCTCGCTCAGACTTGTACGGACTTTTTGGGAACCTATTACTATTATCTCATGAAGGGTCGCCCGCATATTGCGGACCAGCAAAAGACATGGTTGAATACCTTCGCGAAGGTGGTCACGACTGTCCATCACAAACCAACCCTGCCGATTTTGCCTTGGACATTGTGACAGATCTTCCTCAGCATGGCTCAAGAGGAGACAAGGTTGACAGCGTTGATAAAGTGCAAAGATTGATCGAGCTCTGGAAGCAGAGATCCATCGTTGCACAGCAAGAGGTCGCAGAGAGTGGCGATGGGCAGGGGACAAGTCAAGACTTTATCGACTCAACCTCTGAGAATCGCCAATCCCTCGAATCCCCAGCTGAACTCGCCTCATTTGTGCGCAATAGAACGCCGCTGTATACCGCACTTCCACTCCTGGTCCGCCGAGCCATCGCCAACACTTGTCGACAGCCTCAGCTGGTGCTCGCCCGTATCATGCAATCAAGCGGCGTCGCCATAATCTTCACGCTTTTCTTCGCACATCTCGGCCACGACTATCTGTCTATACAAACTCGCCTGGGTCTCTTTCAGCAGTTGGGCGGATTCTACATCATCGGCATGCTCACCAATGTTGCAATCTATCCCAGTGAGCGAGATGTTGCCTATCGGGAAAGCAGTGATGGCACATACAGCTTAGACTCGTTCTTGGCCTCCTACACGATTGTCGAGCTACCTTTCGAAATCATCAACGCTCTGTTTTTCGGGATCCTTGCTGTCTTTGCTATTGGGCTCCCTCATACAGCAGCCACTTACTTCGTTGCCTCACTGGCTTGTTTCAGTGGACTATCGTGTGGTGAAAGCCTGGGAATCATGTTCAATACGCTTTTCTCGCACACGGGGTTCGCCATCAACTTGATGGGTGTCATCTTGGCTTTGGCTAATAGCATGGCTGGCATACTGTCGCTAGATATGCCGTCGTTGTTTGAATATCTGAACTACCTCTCCCCCATACGATACCAGGTTCGTGGCGTGGCCTACTACTCGATGCGAGACTTGTCATTCGACTGCAACTTTGACAACGGCACCTGCCCGATAAAGACTGGCGAGCAAGCTCTACGGCTATACAAATTTGACGAACATCCTCTTACGAGCGTGGTTGGAATGGGGGCTTGTGTTGTTGTGTACCGGTTACTTGCCTGGGTGTTGTTGATAGTGGTTAGAAGAAGAGCTACCGGCTGAAACAGATACCCCGAGGACAGACGGCCAAGGCCTCTAATGATACCCTATGCTATACCATATTGGAATTGACAGTAATAGAAGCAGAAATTTAAGGAAGTAGCCACGTCTGGACTCTTCCTCCCACAACTAATCGATCATACCTATATGATCTTGAACGTCGTAGCCTCTCCCTGAAAGACCTCCTTCGCCCATTCCACCGCTCCAGCCTCATTTGCTTGATCCCACACCTCATCCGACACCTCGTCCACACTCTCATCCGAAACCGACTCGTCGTGACTGACCCAGCCGCCACTCCACCATGAGCGACGCCGCCTCGTGATACGATACCCTGGGATATACCCTACCCTCCTGAATTGTTTGCTTGTGTCAGCTGATAGTCCCGCTACCAGCAGCAAGCCAAATGGCCCATTGCCATCTGCACCACAGACCAAGAAGTAAGGGTGCGCAAACTTCTTGCCGAGGCCGTGTACATCCCATAGAACCGCCAGCTCGTCATCTGGGCCTAGGAACACCCTTGGATTGCCCCACACGCTGTCTGACAATTCCACCTCGACGAGATGGCCCCTCACAAGTAATGTGGGAGGGTTTCCTTCGCCGGTGATGATATCCAAGATGGTCAGATCAGAGTCGTTAGCTAGTCGCTTGCTATTGTAGGCAGCTTCTCCTGTGAGAGATGCCCAAGACCATGTCGGTGCACCTCCATCCACAATCCTATTACTAGGTCTCCCAGATCGAGGTATGTACCACATCAGGTCAGCCTTGATGCTGTTCTGCCACAGGCCACAGACGTATTTGTCATCGCTTCTCAGCTTACCAGCTGCGCTCGCCAGTCCTTCGATGGCAGGTAGCCTGTCTGTTGGGAATGTGAGGTTGAGCTGCGTATATGCTGGCACAATGTCCGATCTCCAACTGGCCTGAACTTTAGAGACATCGATGCTCTGGGGATACAAGAAATGTTTGATGACGCTCGTAGTACGAAGTGTCCGCAGAGAAGTTGCTGAGCATTCGCATTCACAGACGGACCTGCACTCCCAAGCCATCTCATTGCTCGAGAAGTGCAGGGTCCGTGGTGATAGAAGCCGTTCTTGAAACACCCAGCCCCTGGTCGACAACTTGCTCCGGCCTTTTCCACCCTTATGAGTCCAGGCGTGGAATGGGAGCTCCTCAGCCAGGAATCCCCGTGATCGTATATGAAGGACACCTTCCTCCAGGTCCTGTGTTTTGAACGGTACGTTAAACCTGGGTGTGGCATCGCGTGATGGAGGATCAAGGAAACCAGATGTGCTATCAGGCGCAGCATCTGCAAATATGGTAACGTGGGCATTGGCATAGACTTGGGCCATTCTGGAAGCCTCGTGTTGCCAGTCCTCGGCGGAATCCTGGATAATACAGAGCGAATCTATCCAAAGATACGGAATTCCAAGTACCCGAGCCACCTTGATAGCGTCGAGAAAGGTCTTTGGAAGATCGACTGGTAGTGAAGTGGTATAGTCCTCAACATTAGAGGTGGTGGTCTTGGTCGGAGTGCTCCCTCCCCAGCAGTGACTGAGAGCTGCATAGTATGCTTGCTGGTCAGGTTCAGCTATCACCAGCCGGGGAGGAATTTCTTCATCTCCAACTGCTATGACACGAGTTGGTAGCACTGGAACGGTAGCCTTGGTGCAGTTTGCGTGTTTTCCCTCTGCCTTGACGCACATGTCGAGCCACTCACGGGCCAATGCCACACAGCTTGAAGACAGACCATACTCTGGAATATGAAAGCCTCGGCCAATCAAATCCCACGGTGCCGGGATATCACCTATGCAATTGATCAGTTATTGCTGCCTTGAAACAATGGGGTAACGCGTCGATGTGTTACCTTCTAAGGTGTATAGTTGGAGAACCTTTTCGGTGACTCCATATGCAACAAGATCCGGGTATAGATGCACAACCATGGGTCCAGGGTGCTTTGGCGGCTTGTATTCAATGAGTATTGACTCGTACAGAACATGAGGCTTCGGCGTTTCCTGCTTCAAAGCCGCAGACACAGCATTCCACAAAAGCGCGCAGGCAGCACAAGTACGAGTCTTGATTGCAGATTTTCGAAGGTCAGAAAGCGGAAATTTTAAGCCTTTGTCCGCGTATTCATCTCCAAGGGCCAGAGAATGGCAGGTCGTGCAAGGAGTTACCGTTGATAGCCCTGCCATTTTGTTGGGGGCCGTGTTGATGTGGGAGACGCGTCATGTGTAGATGGATGCTCTTCGTTGCTCGTAACCTGTCGTACAGCTCATCCCAGGGTGAGGATTGAGTAGTTGAAGGGGCTAGAAGCGCCTGGTTGGTTCCCTGATTTCTCGGCGTTGAGTGTCGTTCTGGAGTTGAAGTTTCCAAACGAAGCGGGGTTCAAAGCTGAACCCAGAGAACAACCTCCGACATCCTTGCATAAACCAATCATAGCGAGTGAGGAACTCCACAAATGCCAGCCCTAATTATTATCCTTGAGCCTCGTTGCTTTGCAGTGACAAGTCATTGCGCTGATGACAGTTGCTTAAGCAGTAGTGTGGCTGCACTCAGACCAGTCCATGCCTTGGATTGCAAGGCCCTGGTTTGTCTGTCTTTCGTACCCAACATAGCCTCACTTCTTTCATAAAAACCTTCAAGGACCATCCACACATGCATAGTGCGCATCACAAGTGAGAAAAAGTGAAGACCAGATTGAAATATTCCCGGCCTTGTACAAGCCAGAGTAATAACATCAATTAACAATTACTCATTAAATCTTTCCTCCATAAAAGTGTAAGAATACAGTAAACGGCGATAGCAGATGACCCGAAATGCTGTCAATCTACATCTCAGCCCTTAAACTACATCAAGAAAGCGCTTAAAGGAGGCGGAAGACAGCGACAGCAATGCCGGCAGCGGCAAGGAAGCTGGAAACAGAAGCAGAGTTGCCCTGGATCATGTTAGCTGTTGTATTTTTGAGTTACTGAGAGAGACACTTACCATGTTGACAGAGACAACACTGGGCGCGGGCTCCTCCTCAGTCTCATCGCCACCCTCGGGCTGGCTGGGGGTAGAGCCAGAGGGCTGGGCGGGAACCTGGGAGGGAACGTGGACCTCAGTCTCATGGGACTCGCCGTTGCCAGCGGGCTTGGTGGGCTGAGGCTGCTCGGGGTTCTGGGTGGTGTGCTTGGTGACGACGGTGATGGCGGTCGAGTTGCAGCCGTGGCAGGTGTAGGGGCCGGTGGGCTGGACGGGCTTGGTGGTGGGCTTCTCCTCGCCCTCGGTGACGGGGCAGATGGTGGTGGAGACGGCAACGGTCTTGGTGGTGACACTGCCGACGGGGCACTTGGTCACCTCGGGAGGGCACTGGGTGACGGTGTGGACCTCGGTAGCGTAAACGGTGCTGGTGGTGAACTTCTGGGTGACGGGGCAGACAGTGGTGGAAATAGCGATGGTCTCGGTGGTGACGCTGCCGACGGGGCACTTAGTCACCTCAGGGGGACAGCTGGTGATGGTGTAGGTCTCAGTGGCATAGAAGGTGCTGGTGGTCAGCTCAGTGGGCTCAGGGCTGGTGGTCTCGACAGCAGAGGTCTCGCCCGAGGTCTCAGAAGCGGAGGTCTCCTCAGCACCGGAAGTCTCCTCAGTACCAGTGGTCTCAGCGCCAGTGGTCTCCTCAGCGCTGGTGGACTCAGCACCGGTGGTCTCGGCACCGGAGGTCTCCTCGGCAGTAGTCTCAGCAGAGGAAGTCTCAGCGTCGACGGAGGTCTCAGCAGAGGTCTCGGCGTCGGTCTCAGTGGGAGTCACCTCGGGCTCGGTGGTGGTGGTGACTTCAGGGTCCTGGCTGGTGGTGGTGGCGGGGCTCTACATCACACATCAGCATTCAAACTCCCACATACAAGACCACGCTCAACTTACGGTAGGCTGGGTCAGAGGGGGGACGGTGATGGTGTAGCCGAGCTCTGTATATGTGGTCAGCTTTACTAGTCGGCAGTCAGACTGAGCTTCTATATATCTTACCAAGGCAGAGGTCGACACCAAAGGCGATGGCGTTGTTGGCAGTAGCCTCGTCAGGGCAGTCGGAGCGAGCGCACTGGATGAAGTAGTTCTGCATGCTGGACATGTCACAGAAGCAGTAGTACATGTCGGGAAGAGTGCAGTCCAGAGGAGGATGCTCAGTAAGGACCTCGGTGAAACAGTCGACCTGTTGAGAAGCTGCATTAGCCACTTGCTCATCTGTGTAGTCCCTCAGGTGGAGAGAAGAGCCGAAATGCTACGTACCGCGCAGAGGGGGAACTGGGCAGCGGCCACAGAGGCCATGGACAGGAAGGTGAAGGTCTTCATGATGGTCGATTGCTCGGGATTATTGAAACGAGAGAAGCAAAGTAGGCTTAGCGAGTGACTAAAGATGAAGCGTTGGCGACGAGGAGATCAGCCTCTACAGGTCGAGGAAGAAGCCTGCCCTTATACTGCTCACTCGAGTTCAGCTGAAAGGGCCTCATCGCTTTGATCCGATATCCCCCCATCTATCCAAAGAACCCCCTGGTAAGACCCCCATCCTCACTTGTTGGTCCGAGTCACCGAAAACCCATGGCATGGTCGGGCTCGTCTCCACAATGGTTAATAGCGTGCGTGACAATTTGACGCACCTTGCTCGATCCGTCCAGCCATCCGCCACCACCCCTGACATCTTTTTTATCTGATCATCTGATAATCTGATCCGATGCCCCGCGCATCACCATCCATTGGCTGCTCCAAGATCAAGCCAGGGTCGAAAGCCCCAAAAGCCTCGTGTAAGAAATTGATCCGTTCAAGCTGCCCGCTTGGCATGCAGAAGCTGATGTGGAGAGGCCTTGTTTTTCACTCACCGGGACCGGAGTGATAACGACTCTTCTGTACCTGCGCAGCTGGGCCGCTCTGCGTAGGGCCTCGGCATCCCCTGCGGCGCCCCAGGAACGGCTCAACGGTTGGACGATCGCGGCAGGCCCCTGGAGAGTGCACTGACTGAAGACATGGCTCAAAGAGGAAACTCGTTTGTTGCCGAGATTGTCACCCTCTGATGCTCGTAAAGAAGAGTTTTGCGAGGTCAGTAGCAGTAGTGGATGAATGATATGATTGAACCTTGGGATGGAAGCTGAGAACCTGCCAGGCACAGCAGAAAGACCGACATCAAAATATTGACAACATTCGAGTTGACGTCAATGCGCCGCTGTTGCCGCAAGGTGCTTTTACAGCATCGCGAGATAAGATGGAACTACTGATCGCTCGAGAACTTTTATCAGCGTGACAGGCCACCAGAACAAGCGAGTGGGTTGGACGCAGGGGAGATCTCTTTAGGATTGGCTCCCTCGACCAGGGTGGCTTCTGCCAGCTCGCAAGGAGGGCGGCCAACGTTGGCTTTAAACTTGTTTAGCTTTGCCCGAGGATCCGAGGCCCCTCTTTTTGCGGATCTGGAGACTCAGACATGATGTTGTGTTCCTGCAGAAGGCTCAAGAACCATTCACGGCTACCCGGGACGCTCGGATGGAAATGATCAAGACTCATCGAGTTTAATTTTGTTAAATTAGAGAAAATGTCAACCGTCTGCATTACAGCTGAGTTCACTCCTGACATGTTGGCTCAAAATAGCTACACAGACATATGTCCATACACTGTCATAGAGTCCATCATCTAGGTAACCGTCTCCCAATATCCCTCACATGCCAAGTTCACCATGTGCTTCAACGCAACCCAACGTATGATCTTACATAGACATCCCAGTGATGGTGCACAGACGCTCAAGAGCTGCCTCTGATGATCCATCTCGCTTCCCCAGCTGTACGAGCTTGGCTCTTGTCATTGTCTTTATGACAGCTGAGGAGGATGAGCCTCGAGAAACTCTTCAAGTGTGGAGAGCTTGCCCCGGGCGTTCTCAGCAGCCCATGCGACCAGGCTCTCGGAATCGGGTCCGAAGTAGCCAAATTCTTCGTAGTACTGGAATGCCTCGACAAAGATCTCAGTCATGACGGGGACTTGCTTTGCGAATTCTTCCGGTGTGATCTGCTCGTATACAACCTTTTGACCTGTCACCTTGGACATGGTCGCGGCAAGCTCCTCAAGGCTGTACAGTCTCGTGGCGGCCGACAGAGTCGTGCCTTGGAACTTTTCCGGCTCAGCCAAGACGGCTCCCACGAATTTGCCCGAGTCTCCGACGGCGTCGATCAAAGGGAGCCTAGTCTGGGGGGACATGTGGGTGGAAATCACCCAGGTCCCATCGGGAGCTTGCCGGGGGGCCCAGAAGGGCTGAGAATGAAAGTTCTCCATAAATGATCCTGGACGATAAAAGGCGCTGTTTACGGGAAGACCGCGAATGTACTGCTCCGCTTTCGCCTTGGCGTCAAAGGGAACGATCTTGGTGTATTTGCCGCCAGAGATCTCTGTGACGGATGGAAGAGTGCTAAAGATGATATATTGGACGCCCTTTTCGACTGCAACGTCGGCAATTCTTTTAGCACTGTTGTATTCGACATCGAAGGCGTCAGGCCCGAAAGCCGGCGTGGTCATGGCAAAGACGGTGTGCACATCCGCCAAGGCGGTCTCAAGCGACGCTAGGTCAAAAGCATCGCCCTGGACAACCTCGACCCTCTCATCGAGCTCCTTGGCCTTGGCCGAGTTGACATCTCGGGTGATGGCACGGACTTTGTATTTTTGGGAGAGTTCTTGGTCGTTGAGCACGTAGTTGATGACTGAGCCGCCCTGTTGCCCAGTAGCGCCAAATACTGCAAGGATCTTGGACATTTTGGTGGTGTTGTAGGGTAAATGACGCAAGCGGATAAAAGTGTTGATTGTTTATGAGGAGCTCTAACAACTCTCATGGCCTTTATTTAACAAGTTGAATACACATTGTTCGTCTGACAAATGAATAACGTTATGTAACGTTATTTAGGATGCTTATTTGTAATCCTCCTCATCTTTCGTCCGCACTCCGTCCGCATGGATAATCATTGCAGGATATGGACGCTAGCAGGCGTGATAATCAAGATTCATCTCACCTCTGTGATGAGTAATGCTGCGAGTGGCAATGTCAGCTTAGTCCCCTCACTGCATGATCATGGATTAATGATGGAATGAATCACTGTTTCCTTGTCGCCCTGAGGACTTGAGTAATTATTCGTTTCTCATATGAGAAGCTATACAATGTGGTGCTCCAACTCGAACGATCAATGCAGAATCGCGGACTCTGAAAAAGCATTCAATAGAGCTCTGTTTTGGATACTAATGGTATCTGAAAGTGCCTAGGCAGTTGAGATCCAAGCGGATAATGCCGATTTGATTCAGCCCTTGCCCATAGGTAGTGCCAGAATTGATAATCTCTCAAGTGGAATAACGAATGATCATCCTACTCAGTTCTTCAGTGTCTATCATAACTATAGCTTACCTTTGGTATCTCATTGCAAGTTCTGCCCTAACCGAGGAAAACAGAATCATCGAATGCTCGGATGAGTAGAGGAATGGGTTTAGAAATTATATATCTGCTTGAATATATTCGCGACTTAAAGGCTCAAGTCAACTGTAGGCACAACCTCGTCTCTGTGCAGTGGCTGCAGCCAGCAGAGTCTTTAGTTTTGCGTGCATCCTGCCATAGTAGGAACAGAGTTAGCTTGGTATATTTTGAGGAACCCTGCTGGTCTCGAGCCTTCGTCTTTCGCTATAGATATGACGATGGTACTATAACAGCGACTAATGCATGTTATTATACAAGATCGATCGCTCTCTTCGTAATTGCCAGTGGATTAAGCCGTGTGATAGATTCAATGAATCCAATTCTTTTAAACTCCTCAAACTGACCCCTCCGTTTCCCGGTTGCCTCTAAAATCAGGGCACAGCTTGACGGATAGCCACTCTGATCAGGAGTGCGAGTCGAGTCCCCAATCAGCAGACATGGGTGGTTCTGCAGACTGATATCCCTAGTGACAGCCGTATCCAGATATGCGCGAGTCGGGCCGCGTAGACCATCGGTTGAATGATCTGCCTTTAGAGTATTGTCTATGCCATCGTGACCCGAATTAGGTTTGAGCCCAAGATCGTTGGTGAGATTGAACTCGATAAAATCGCCGTATAACCTCAACTTTGCCCCCGACACTTGTCCTGATGTGTCGGCGCCGTTGTTTTTCAATTTCCAGCTCTTTACTTGAATCTCTGATCTTATCAAGGGAAGAAACGTCACACGTTTCCCCACCGTCGCCCAGGACCATGAAGGTAGAGTATGAACCTTTTGGAAACTCTGGGAGAACGGTTCGGCTACCATCCAACACAAGTCTTGTGGTAGAGAGTTCTCCCAAAGCCCTGCAATGTAATTCTCGCCAATTCGGTGTTTCATACTCTCGGCAATGCCAGACAATGCAGGTAGCCTATCCGACGGGTAGGAAAACAGAGTTCCAGCGTAGCTCTCAATGAACGAGCGCCAGCTAGCCTTTATGTTGGAGTCGTCACTTTGGATATCTCTGAAGGTAGATATGAAGTTGTGATCTCTTCCCCAGTCGCGCATGACCTCCTCTGTGTGAAGTCCGCTCGGGTCTGCTTCCGTTGCTCGTAGCCGATGACATTCCCATAGAACACAATTCGGCGTAAAGTGTAGGATCCTCGCTGATAGGTATCGCTCCTGAATTGCCCAACCTCTCTGAAGCAATGGGCTGTATTCCATCTCTTTGTTCCATTCAGGGGCCGTTAGTCGAACCACAACCTCGTTAACGTTTCCAGACGACGATATCTCTTGGTAAACCAGGGGCTCTTTAGGCACTGATAGCCCAGGTCGCGGGAGAAACAATCCCTGGTCAGATGAGCTAGCACCTGTCGCGGCAAGGGTCAAGACAGAGTTTTGGTAGTAGTGACCAAAGCGTGCCGCCTCGTGACGCCAATCCTCCTTATGAGCTTTGTCTCTGGGGCCTTTTTCCTGTAAGATGCAAAGGGCATCGACCCATAAGTACTTGATTCCCATCGCGCGAGTGAAGACAATGGCGTCCTGAATCGTCCTGGGTAGTTTGGGCCAAGGGAGCATCCTCATCATGTCTTGGATGTTTGATTTGGTGGTCTTCGGGAAATCGGTTACTGAGCCCCAGGCGTAACTCAGGGTCAAGTACTCGATGTCATTCCCATCATTCTCTGAGACAATATGCAGTCTTGCGAGCTGCCCTTTCTCATCGTTTCCCACATCGATGAGTCTGGTAGGTATGATCTTTTCCGACTCATGGCCGCCGATGGCTGTGCATGTGTCATGGTCCTTGCAACAGATGGTGAGCCAGTTTTTTGCATGCTCAACGATAGCCGCAAGGCCTTGGTCGGAATAGATGCTCTGCTCCGCATATTCGATTGACAGAAGGTGACTTATTGGTTTGGGGGACCTCATCTCAAATGTTCCAGGGAAGGGTAAGGGGGAATACTCTCTTCCAAGCAACAAGCGCGCCGTCAAATTATTTTCGAGGCCAACCATCATCAAGGGCTTGCTATAAGCAGTCACATGGGCGAATTCGCTATAAATGTTGGGTCTGTCTCTGCTCATTTGGCGGAGAAAGTTCTGGTGGAAATTGCTGACTTCCAACGTGATCCGGTGCTCATCGCTGAGTAGCAAGGCGTTGCTCCACTGATACAGGCAATACTGACGGACAATCTGACAAAGGAAACAGCCAGAATTTGCAGATGAGTTCAGTGAAGAAAAATTCGGTGCAAGGAGGTGTTCAGATGGAGCATCGTATATGGTGGCTTGAAGGTAAGTCGAGAGAAATGAGTGGCATGTAGAACATATCGGTCCTGACGCGTAGAACATGATGAGGTCTCGAAAGGAGGCCTCTGCCGAAGATGGATGAGTGAGATTGCGGGTCATGGCCTTTGCCTGCTTATATACTTGTGGTGTTGGTTGGACATGTGCCTGAGGCACCAGCTGCACGTTGACTCAACTTGCAGCCCGTGAATATGTAAAAGCGCGACTATGTTGCTACTTCTGTCTGATCTATCATGACAAAAAATTGACCGCTTCACGCGGCCTTTCCTGCGTTCTAGTGGTGATAATCGAGAGTTTTCATGTCTGTGTTAGCCTCAACATCGAAATCAGAAACCTGAGATTTGGCCGTACCCCCACCAGTTACCACGACATCCAAGTAATTCGTTACTCTGTAGACGGTAAAGTACTGGGGTCCAATCACATTAATTTTAACCAAATGTGAGACTGGGGTGACGAACAGAATACGACGTTCAAGCGAATTTGGAACACAGTTAGTCACGCCTCTACCGCAAAATCGGAGTAATCAGTTTCCTGGCGATGGTCTCTGCTATGCTGAAATGTCGACAATAGCGAATAGACAACGATTTCCTATTCCTTGAATAAAAACTAGCTTCTTAGCTCTTCTGGGATCCTTCTGCCGGGGAATTTGAGTGAGTGCAGCGATGAGCACGCTTACTCCCATGTTCCACGCCAATGCCTCTCCACACGACATTACCAGCCCGTAACTGAGATCGTATCAGGCAGATAAGCGCGCAAATTTATAACCCATAGAGAAAATAGCACATTCCGAGCATAGGTAAACGTTCGGGGCCTGATGTCTTGTCTCCATTCAGTGGTCCAGTCTAGCTGCGACAGTCTTGCCGCCCTTATCCCGCCATCTCGTCCGGGCAGTCTCACCAGGCTGCACTATCATGCTGCCCATCAATAACATACATTCTACAGCTAACTAGGGAGTCGCACTCTGGTATCTACACATTGGCTTAATAGCAAGATACAAGTAGTGAGAAACGAAACATCTTTCGAAGGCAATAGTCATCCTGCAATTGCAGACCTACGAAAGGAGCTTAGGAACCCTTTCAGAGGCGAGAAGAAAGAAGCATGCGAACCACATTCAGAATAAATAATAAGTAGGGGAGCTAGCTATAATTGATATGGTGGACCTAATGCTGTTGCATGGGTATTTTCGTTTGTTTCTGAATTCTCATTAACAATCGAACCGCTTCACATTGGATCGATTATAGAGGTGCCAATACATGCACTCCTCATTCTCAATAGATGTTACACTTTTTAATCAACCGGTGAGAAGTGAAGCTCATTCATGACTAAAACCAGATACCCGAGTCAAACTTGCCATCAATAATATTCGACAATCTTGACACAATAAACTTAGGTTGGCAGTCAACAAGCGAGAGCATAGGCGAGCTGCACAAAAGCATAAGGCACAGGCCATGACATCCCTTGGATAAAGCCGGAACAACTGCCGAGGCACTTCTTACGAGATAAAATTCTTGTGAAAGCATTGACCAGCCACGACCTCGGTCAGATGACGGTCCGCCAAGTGTTTACCCGCGGGTGTGAGTTGGGCATGAGTTGGATGATGAGACGAGTGCTATGAAGCTGATAAACGTAGAAGGTGTTTCCGAGAGGTATCCGCAGGAGGTGCATTTAGTTTCCAGAACGAGAAGGTGGGAAGAGAGAAAGCAATTAAGGTGCGTTGAACACACGGACGACCAGATCAAGCAGTGTGATCAAGTTGTTTGAGAGAGTTTGAATGTAACATGGCATGACCCTGAAAATCAGATGCAAGGAAAAGATCCAGAAGAAAAATACACATCGTTCGACTCGCGGGCGGGTAAGCTTCTCTTTTTTTTGCGGATACCCCGTCTCACAGTGGCACCAGCTTCAAGATTTGCACGGTTGATCTCTGTCATTTTCAAGTAAGCATACGACAGAAAGACAAGATAAAGGGCGCCGATCCCGGAAGAAAATGAGCGGGTCCGAGATGAAACGAGGAACAAAAAGAGTCGTCCTCTCTTGTCTAATCCAGGGCCTCGGGTTCGTCCGTGGAAGCATGGAAGAGCACTAGAAGGCGAACGTGGAAGCAGAGCAGCCAAACCCCCTGATTTCCTTGACGTCAAAAGCGAGCCTCTTCTCCACTAAAAGCGGCTCCAACGTTGCCTCTCAGGACCACGTGTGGGTTTCTGCTATGTAAGAGAGCCTCACGCCGAGACTTTTGTCTCCATCTTTCTACGTAAAAGAAACTGTTCAAGAAGGCGCGCCAGTTGGGAATTAAGCCGAGAAAGGCTCCACATTGTCAGGAAGGTAAACAGCTGATTCTTGGCTGAGGATGAGTGTTTGTTCAGTTCAGTTCTTTTTGGCAGAGTTTTTTTCTGTCGCGTCTTGCTCAAGACCTCCGGTTTGCATCGCCGAGTCTGCCTCCAAATTTGAACCGGACTCGGCGGACGGCTCCGGCGCCACCGGCCAACACACGGAGGCAACGGCCGTGCATTTCTTAGCCAAGGCTGCAGGTTCATTTCAGGCAGGTCAACCTCACCAACGGAGCGGCTCTCCACTTCTCGGTGGTCCATCCCGGCGGGTATGCCGGCATCACCGACGTCCAATCGGCCACGGTCCATTCATCGTCAGCGGCCAAGCAGAACCCCTCGTCTAACGGGCAATTTCGCCTCCGGATCACCCTTTTTTGCATCTTGGCTGCTCAAGCTTCTCCCTCGAGGGACCTGCAATCTCAACACCTCGACCCCAGGATTTCACTCGTCGTAGATGACATTGGAGAATTGCAACTCATCACGTAATTGACACAGCATGGAACCTCCAGACTCGCCGTCCCCCACGGGGTTGGGCTCGAGAGGGAAAACACGACAGCCACGCCTCCGCAGACGACCCCTCTTCCCACCAGACTACTTTGTCTGGTCTCAAATGACCTGATAGCCCAAACTCCGTAATGTCAGTGCCTCCATTGGGTGGCCGACTTCCAAAGACGGCTGCTCGCTCGCCTGGGGTTCCTGGAGGATTAGGGGGGTCACTATGAACTCCTTCCAACAACCCCATTCTCCCACTCGAGTCTCCATCGGACCATCGCGGCCATGTGTGCAGGCATCAAAGCTTCTTACCCGCCCCAAGACCTGCTCCGATCGGAGCTCTTTCGCCTGGGGTATATGACTTTCCAGAAAAAAAAGGGTATATAAATGGAGACCCCTACTCCGCTCATGGAATCTGGTCCACTCGCTAGACCATCGGACTTGATTTCTTCTCATATTTTCTTCCTCTCCTCCCGTTTCTACCTTACCTTGTACATCAGTCCTTTCTTTTCATCCCAAAGGACCGCATGTTGAGAGGGTAGGCTTCAACATCTCCTCCCAAGGCCCCATCCCAGACCTCCTCCTCAGCTCAAGCCGAACAACACCAACACATCCGCGGCAATGGGTCTCATGAAATTTTCCAAAAAGTCCGCCGAACCAGCCGCGGCGGACGATCAGATTCACGAATCAAGTGCCTCAGATAATGACCAGGTCAAGACTGATGCCGATTTCCAAGAGGTGCCAGCCGGCGCCGTTGAAAAGGGCAACATCTTCGAACAAGGCGGCAAGAACTACAGAACCCTTGGTCGCTGGGACACCATCCTCATCCTCTTCACAAACCAGCTCGGTCTCGGTATCCTATCTCTTCCATCCACCATCAAGACCCTAGGCGTTGTCCCCGGAATCATCGCTATCATCGGCATCGGCTTCCTCTCATGGTATTCCGCTTTTGAGCTCTTGCAGTTCTATAGCAAGCACCCCAACGTTGTCAGTATCGTCGAGATGACCCGAATCGTCGGAGGTCCTTGGTTCGAGTCTATTGCCGGCGTTGTCATGATGATTCAGGTTGTTTTCATTGTTGCTTCGGCTGTCGTCACCCTCTCAGTGGCCCTCAACACACTCAGCAACCACGGAACTTGCACAGTCGTGTTTATCCTGGTTTCTTGCATCGGCTGCTACCTCTTGTCTATTCCTCGAACTATGAAGTTCGTCTCCAAGGCCGGTATCCCCAACGCTGTTAGCGTTGTTGGTGCTTGCATGGTCGTCTTGATTAGCCTGGCTGTTTCGGGCCCCAACAACAAGCCAGACGGTTGGTCCAGAGACATTGTTATTGTTGGCCACCCATCCTTCCGTGATGGCCTCAACGCTTGCCTGCGAGTCGTCTTCTCATATGCTGGTACTTTCACCTTTGTCAGCTACATGGCCGAGATGAAGGATCCTGCTCGCGACTTTGGCTTTTCCTTGGCTGTCCTGGAAATCGGCAGCACCGTCTTCTACGTCATCATGGCAGTTGTCTTGTACTGCCTCAGCGCCGATCTCACAACTTCCCCCGTTCTCAGCGCCGCTGCTACTATTCCGGCCAAGGTTGCGTACGGAATCGTCCTTCCAGCCGTCATTGCTACCGCCCTTTCCATCGGTCACACCGGTTGCAAGTATCTCTACGTCGCCGCACTCCGCAAGATGAACGCTCTCAACCAAGTCACCGACAACAGTGTGAAGTCCTGGACCACCTGGGTTATCTCTGTCAGCGCGTTTTGGGTCCTCATCTTCACCATCTCAAACGTCATCCCCATCTTCGACTCTATCCTCTCCATCACCTCTGCCACGACTATCCCATGGTTTACATATGGCTTTGCAGCCATCTTCTGGTTTTACAGCAACTGGGATGTTAAGTTCTCCAATTGGAGAAAGATTGCCCTCTCTATTGTCAACGTCCTTATCATCTGCGCTACCTTCTTCCTCAATGCAGGTGGATTGTGGGCAGCCATCACAGAGCTGATGGACCTATTTGATAAGGGAGACGGAATTGGAGGAGTCTTTTCTTGCGGAAACAATGCGATTTTTTAGATTAATAGCCTTGTGGCATAATTCCAATTTTTATCCGTTCCATTCAGATTCCCATTGTAGTCCAGCCTCGAAACTGTCTATTCGTGTTCACGCGCACATTCGGTGACTGTAATTCTCGTTCCTCCACCTATAAGGAACAACGGTCGGCTGGTTGATTTCTGCGTGTACTACAAGCTGGCTGGTGTTCGATCTTCTAGCTCATTTAACACATTAAGGGCCGGGCTTCAACTATGACAAAGAACCCATTGTCGATACATCGTAGCATCATAACCCAATGCTGATGTAGTGGCCTTTTTCTAACCTTCTACTGCCTTCAAAAGAAGAGTCATACCTAGTTGCATCATCATGAAAGGTTAAACCTCTCATGGGTTAGTTGGTGTTTGAATAGCCCATCACCATGCTACATCGTCTGAGCAAACGCGTTCACATAGGCTGACATGTGTGATCACCTGCCACCTGGTCTGGTACCATGGCTTCATTACTTTTTTGATTGACGCAGCTTAATCCTACTAGACTTTGTAGGTGTAGGTACGTGAATTTTCAACAGTATTTTTTGCATCAGACCAAGCGATACACATCTACAGGTCCCTCACATAGAGAGAGGACTGATTGAGCTTCTACACACAGAAGACTGGTCATAGAAATAAAGCATACAGCTTTCTTAGACTTTCTGTGGCATCACCTGTAAATTTGACACCATTCCCTATCTCCTTTATGGTAGACACTCTATTTAGTCTTCTAGTTCAGTTACCCCATGGAGGGCCGGGCTTATTGATAACAAAGAACACTTTATTAATACATCGTAGCGTGATATCCTAATTAACATAGTAGCCCTTTCTTCTTCTTCAGTCTTTCTACTAACTGAAGTAGAAGACTCATACTTAGATGCACTCTATTCGGTTTCTATGCGAACTGATGACGCGCTACCTTCCAACTGAATACGTGACAAACATTTAATCGTTCGATCAGATGAGCCCTATCATTCAAGTACCAACTTCATAAAACACATTGACGTTCTCTATGATAAAATTCCATTCTGGTGCTGTTGTTACTGTTGACAACACGGTACTTCTTTTCAGAAGATGGCAGCGGCCATAGCAGCACGGAGAACAGTCATTGGCACATAAAGGCATTGAAACCCGGCAATGGACCGATTTCAAGCCTTCCTTACCATTCTAGAGTTCAATGAGGCTAATCCCACTCGTGTTACTCCTAACTGTCAACTGGAGCACTTTCTTTTCCGCAGGGTGGTACAGAATGGAGAGCGCCGAGGGAGTGGATGGCGTCTCATCATCGTTGCAGATAACAATAACAAAGAGAGAATATGGTTCTACTTCCCTCCTCAGTCACTATGTTTTCTACATGATTATTCCATCCGAGCCAGCACAGTGTTGTGCTTCAGACTGTAGGGTATTAGTGCTGGTCAAGATAAGTGATAGCTATACGAAGCTACCCGTAGCTCGCTCTCGGTCATCAAGCACAGCGCATCGGTGTGGGGTGATTTAGTCGGGAAAGAATCCGTTAAATTGCCATTCAAGGGGTATCTAGCTGAGGCATCCTATTTCCCGGCTTCATCGGTGCTCTTTTACTCAATAATACTTGCTCAAGTGTACCCAGGTGGTGAGAGGTCAGGCCACAAACCAAGGCCCCATAGCAATTACAGCCCACCAAGTGACCTCATGAACGATGACGAATTGCTAACCAGTCCGGGAATAGAGTCACCCGGTGGCCTGGGGAAATTCAGCTGGCTCAGCTCGTGAAGAAATATCGGTCCGGCTGTGCGAGTCTCTTAGGCGAGCGCCACAAGCGGAAAAAGACCACGGCCTAGATGTGGACTCGGTCAAAGCTGTCACCACCGCGGCGGTTAACCTTGTTGGTCTAGACCCGGGCCTCATCACATGAATGTGATTAGCGGGGGAATTGCCATCGGACGTCTTTGATCGGAAGCGTCGGCGAACCGCTGGTCTGGCATTTGACGTGAGAGTCTATTGGATTTGACAGTTAGCTTAGTTCCGCGCCGTCTTCTTGGGAATGGGGCCATGTTTCTGTCAGCATCGAGTCAGCCAGGCACATGTTTGTCTCATTGACAAGTTTGGATCAAGGTTCATGTCATCGCATAGGTATGGAGTATCCGATTGTCTGGCTTGGGTGCTGTGTTGTGAAATGTCTATAGCATCGAGCAAGACGCGCCATGATGGGATTTGAAGCCTCTGGGCGGTGGTTGAGACCATGAAGGCCGAAACAGGGAGTCTTGGCAGCACCGGGACAAAGGCGAACTGATAAGCCTATTTGCATCCAGCTAGATCCGTACTGAGAGAGAAGACTAAGCCTCTCCGTTATTGTCGCTTTGTGTGATGACTATTACCCATGAATTCAGCAGGTTGGAGACCTGGACCTCTGCTCTTTCAAATTGAAATGGGCATGTCTCCGTGAGAATGACTCCCTGCACTGGGTTGGGCATGTCATCCCTCTCAAAAGCTCTCCAGAATGTTGTCACCGAGTGTCATTTCCAGACGGATAGCAATGCCCTCGTGTTCACCATGCTTCCTCTATTGTAGTTGTCATTCCAGTCTCGGTCGTCTCGTCCGATTGGTCTCTTTGTCTGGTATTCGCGCGGCGGAGCTATGCATATGCAGTCACTAGACGCGGCAATCTATCGAATCATCGTCAGAGAGTCGCATGCAAACACTGCATTCGTCATTGGCCTCGGAATTTGTCAGCGAAAACTGTGTCTGATCATATTGCTGACAGCCCTTTCACCACTCGATATGTTTCATGTAAGCGCGGTTCATAAACACAGCCGTTCGTAACTTTTGTTGTTGTGACATGTATTCGGTTCGGGTCGCTTGCAAAAGATGAATGGGTATATCGACCATGGCTTGTCAGGACTTTCCAACCCTGGAGCCTGCTCTTCGAACAATCAGTAACAGCCTGGATAGTCAGCCCCCTTAACCTACCATGCCTTGGCTGACTTGCGGTGAATGAAACGACAGGCTTGTTAGTTCAGGTCCTATACCGTTACTTCCTCATCTAGAAGTGATTCGCGTATCTGTGGACTCATTCGAACTGCCGAGATGACCCTGCTGTTTGTTGTGATCGGTCATTCCCTATCTCATCGAGAGTTGCATGCAGATCAGTCAGCACCAGCACATATTACAGGAGTTCGAAGCGATATAGATTCGTAGATCGAACCCCAGATGGGTACATCGCCGGTCTTATCAATGCGGTACGAGTCATGAAGGAGCTCCGTTGAAGTTGGTGAGACACTAGACATGGCGTTGCAACGGTTGTGGGCGAGATCGCGGAAATCGAGCCGCATTCTATGAATTGCACGGGACAGCGACAATAGCACAGTTCCACATTCGCAGCGCAATTGAAACTTGCCAAGGTCTTAATATGATCGAATACGGATTGCTGCGACATCACTTGACCACCCCTACAAGCCTACCAGCACAGCCTGATTGCTCATCCATCTTGGCCATTCCGACATCCAATGCCTACCCTACACACACACACACACGGCAAGCCACAGGTGATGAGCGCTGTGTGAGTCAATGTGCAGTAAACTCGGACCCCCTGACATGTGCCTGACTCTAATGCCCCTTTCCCGAGTCAAACGACACTCCGCGTTCCGGTCCGCCGGATTCGACGAGAGTCCTGTGGCTGGCTTTTCTTGTTAAAAAAACGCTCAGACCATTCTCAATCTTGGTGTGTTGGGGGACGGGAAGTGATGTTGACAAGTTGGAGCCAAAAGTTGTTAGCAACATTTTTAGCGTCTTCACAGCTGAAGTCCAAGCGTCCAGACGGGGACAATGGTCAAACGTCTTTTTGGATGATCGATATATCCGAGCCGGGGGAGGATGGCACTGGCCATGGGGGGCAGAATTGGTGTTGTTATTGAAGCTATTTCCAGGTGGTGATGAATACTACGTTGTGCAAGGATTTTGGGCTCAACACTTTGACAAAGAGGGTACTGAATGGCTCCTGAATTGTTTCGACCAAGAATGCCCTGGCCTCTCAGTGGACAGAATTCACTCTGCCTAGAGCCCGGCCCTGGCACTAGGGCTTGGATAGAGTTTGTTGGTGATGGCACCCTCCCAGGGTCGAACGCAGCTGGGTTTAATTGATATCCCACCTCGATGAGTGAATGAGCCAGCCACAGTCAAGTCAGGGCAAATTGAGGGGAGGTGTGAGAGGGCTGAGAACTGTCTGTAACTGGTCGCTGTCCCCCGGTACAATTGTGGCGTTACGGGCTTTGACATTGCAGATTTGCCGTGCCGCCCGGAAGTACGAGGCCGGACGGCTCGAATCTCGGGTCAGCAGCCATGTTATGCAAGATGTGAGATCCGCACAGATGCAAACTCGACAAAAGGACAGACAGCTCTGTTGCCACGGGGGGCACTGTGCTTTCCCGCGAGAGCCTCCTCTTCTCTCCTCGCTTTTGGTCACGGGGCTGAGGCCCAGATGCTAGAGGCAAACTTTTTTCCGTGTTTGATTGGGGCATGGGTTGGTGGAGATGCTTGGCGTTGAACCAAGGTTTCTGGGGGCATTCCAAGGATGGGAGGCATCTTGTTCAGCCTCTTTGGTCAGAAGGCATGCAAGTCTCGGCTGCCAACGTGATGATGGATCACTTTCAGACAATCTGTCAGATATCAGTATCAAATGTCAGATATCAAGACATCAACCGTCAGCGGCTGGCATCTCAGTGCAACATATGTTCTCCAACGGACGGACTCCCTTACATCAAAACTACCTGGGTGCGTTGCATAGTGGGTGATGCCCAATGTAGGGAGGGAGATTGATGGTCGCCTTGCGTGGTAACAAGGAATGACAAATTAGACTCGAGATGATCCTCTTTTTTTTGCTTCTTCGTCCTTCCCCAGGACCAGGAATGAAGCAAACACGGCCACCACGGCTGGGACGCCATCTGGCTTTGGTGAGAGCTGCCGTTTCCGATGCGGGCACCAACGGGACTACCGAGAGTGAATACATTTGTGTGAATGGATGGATGCAGAAACAAGCTTGGGAACGGTCCCGGTTCCTTGGGAACCTTGGCGGGATTGGAGATGGACGGGTCCATGACAGCTGATTGATCATACGGGGACCCAAAAAGCAATTCCTAGAGGTGGGTTACGCGCCTTGTGGCTATAGACTGCTGTGAAGCCTTGTCAAGGTGCCGCCACTGCCGCCTATTTGCGACTGGTCTCTTTTTGACGCATTGTCGTCACAATCGCAAACATGTTTTTTGTCCCTTTCTTCTTCACTCTCGTAGCTCGTCTCGTCGTAGGCATGAGTGAACCAACGGGTCTGTGTCACAAGGGGCACGCCCTCCCTTGACCCCTTTTCCACGCCGGCGATATGTAGTGCAGCGCTAGTGGAAGTGACACTCGGGTTTAGAGCCACACGCGATGCTTAATCCGGAGAAAGTTGTCGAGAGGAGAGGGGAGGCCACCAACCAACAGCCTCGGAGCTTGGGCTCAGTTCCTGCTCTCGTGCTGGATTGATGGGGGGTGGTGGTTTGAACTTGTCTGGGCCTCAGTCGAGAGAACGCCTTGGCCCTTGCATAACCCAGGTTAGCAGCCTATCTCCACGTGGCAGATGGCCTGGTTCGGCCGTGACGGCGGTGGCGACTCGGCGAGACTCTTTTGCTTGGTGGGAGAAATGGGGGCAGAAACTATCTGCCCATTGTCGACTGCCACACCGTAGATTGCAGAGATTACGACTTGTTCTGCTGTGGAGCGGGAGGCGGTGGTTGGACATGAGGAATTGATTGAATGAATGGGCGAGAAAAGTGACTGCATGGCTTCGGAGGCTGGTATGTCTTTCAAATTTACCCAAAGCCTGAAATTATCGCGCATCATGCAGCAGCAGCGTATCCCGTAGTTTAGATGCGGTGGCTCAGCCCAGCCCAGCCCAGGTGGCTACATACCGGGTTTCCAATTAATTGTGTCTATGGGTCTGTGAAGGAGGGGCGGCAAGGGTTTCTTCATTGAGATACACGAGAGATGGATGGATGGACAGACAGAGAAAGGAACTGAAGCACGCGGCTGCAAACGCACTGATACAAAAAATGATGCCGCACATGAGACATCAGCGCACCGCATCAGCAGGGGGGCCTGTGAACTCACCACCATCTGCCCGTATTTACGTACTCGGGGCAAGCAAGGGGACCAGGCACACCCAGTTTTGTTCTCTTTTGTTCTGGCGCCAGGAACGCCCGTCTGGTAGTCCAAAACCCTCTCTAGCGTCCTTCTGTCAAAGAAGAAGAAAAAAGTAAAACCTCGAAAATCCCCAGGATCTGGGGGCCGGGCTTCCTGTGAGGGGAGGGGAGGAAAAAGAAAGGAAAACCAAGTGCCTCGAAATGTCTCACCCAGCCGAGGTCAGAGACTGGACAGTGGCTGACCTACAGTGGGTAAGGTCCTCTACAGGCGGGTCCAATAGTTGCCTTTTAGCAGGCCTTTGATCGTAGAAAACGCTGGTGAGGTGATGCAAAAGCTCCGATGCGTGCTAAAAGCGCAGTCCAGATCGCCATGATTAGCTCCCCTCGGGTCCTCCTGGCACTACCGGCAAGGTTCCCGATCTGGACCAGTCCATTCGTCACTCCAAACGACGCCTCTGGTGCCATGTCTCTGTCGTCCAGCCAGCCATGTCTCTTGTCCCGACGTACCGTCTCAGCCGCTGTGAGCGGGAGGAGCTGCGCTGTGATGTGCTTGCTGGGCTGGGGGAGCTGGGCGGCGGCGGGCTGTCCAGTGTGTCACAGCGGTTGTCAGGTTATCCTGGGTTTAGCGTCTGCACCGCGGGCTTTGTCAAAGCTTATGCCGATCTGTGTCGTGCCTCTTCCCTCTCTGCCTGCCTCCTGCACACCCATAGCCAGAGACGGGTAAAGCCTCGCGTTGCCCCCGCGGGCTCTGGCTGGCTGGCTGGTTGCAGCCCGTACATGCCCCCCTCTAGCTCCCTCCTGAAGAGCCAGTCCGAGCGCACTGATGCTGTCCTCTCCTCGTGTATGTAGTATTCGGGCATGATAGGCCTGCCTTGCCGGCTTTGCCTTACCTGCCCAGCTGCCCTGCTTCCTGCAAGTCAATCTTGCTCTAGTCCAGGGTAATTATCTACATTGTTACTCCGTCTGATATAGATGACGATCGCAACGTCCTATCCCATGCAGGGAAGGAGGCCCGTTCATCTGGTGGGCTCCTCAGGTCTCGGCTACGATACACGGACGGCGCCATGCAACTCTCATGACGGATTCAAGGGGCATCCCCGTGTCAAAGCGCCATCTAGCAGGGACCTCCCTACCTTTCACCCAAGCACGATCGAGTCCGCTGAGTGGGCCCCTGGATCTTGGGGCGTTAGTGTGACTGCGCTACTGAAACTGGGCTGCACAGTCCGGCAGATCCGTAGCGCGCCGGACGACACCCTCCTCCTCATGCCTGTCGTCAGAGCGCAGAGGAGCACAGCACCAGCCCAGATGTTGCGGCTGGTCAGGCACGGAACGGAGAGCCAAGGTCGAGATGGCACGTCTTCTGGGACCTGAGCGGCCGCGGCCACAGCTCCGTAGGGCCTGGGCCGACTCGGGCTTGGGCGCCATAAAGCCAGTTGCTCCCGCGTCCTGAATTCCTCTAAAGAGGGAGCCTCGTCCGTACATCTATCCCGTCTCGTCTTCAATGATGAACTCGCAGCATCACGCATTGGGATCAGAGAGACAAGAGAGAGTAGACAAGGAATACTCTTTCATCGAAGCCCTTGCTCTTGGACCCCGGGAGTCCTTTTCCTTGGTATCCAAAGAAGCGCTCGGTCTCCCCTCATCCCCCAGCACCCCGTCTCTGCCCAGCTCGTTGACTCGTCCGAGGACTCCTCCTCCTCAGCAACAACACCATCACCTCTACCCGGGCACGCCCCAGCAGCACCAGACTCTCCTTCAGCAGCAGCAGCAGCTCCTCCAGCAGCAACAGCAGCAGATACACCAGCTACAGCTACAGCAACAGCAGCAGCAGCGCATCTACTCAAGCGCCTCATCGCTTTCACAGCACTCCCAGCTCTACCCTAGCCCGCTGCCTCGATCCCTCACCACCAAGAAGAGCAACGTCATGGCCAACTCAACCAAGGCCCAGACGGCGTGCCTCGAGCTCTGCCACAAGACAACGGCGCTCGGCGACCGCATCTCGGTCCGCATGCTCGAGTATCTGACCATGCTCACCAAGCAGCCTCATGGCCTCGACGTCCTGGCCCACGACTTCCTCGACACGTGCGAAATCCTCTTCTCCATTGAAGCAGGTCTCGGCGAGTGCATCCGCAACCAGCAGACCTTCCCCGGCGATGTCATCTCGGAGCTGAGCAAGAAGTTCCGCGTCACCCAGGCCGACTTCCAGCTCCTCGATCAGATGCTGGGCAAGTTCCTCGAGAACGAGCGCAAGGGCGCCATGGGTCGCATGCGACGTGGATGGGGTCGCATCTTTGGTGACAATGATATCGAGAAGATGATCATCGCCCTCGGCCGCACGCGCGAGAGCCTTCGTATGAGCGCCTTGATGTTCCAATGGAGTCTGGGCAATGAGAAGATTGAGAACGAGCTTGGAATTGGCTACACTGGCCTCGCTGCCGCCCTCGATCGCATGGACACTCGCGCTGGTGTCGCCCGGGCCAAGTCTGATGGCCATGGATCACAGTACAGGCCTTCATCGGCCTCTCAGCACCGCGGTATTGAAGGCCATAGTGTCATCAGCACCAACCAACCCCCATTGCCTCCTCTGCCCTGGGCCGAGCGCACCTCTTCCATAACCCAGGAGCCTCTCAGCCCTGGCCTCGCCGACCTCCGAGTCTATGGAGGCTCCAACAACATGAACACTGCCAGCTCCATCAGCTCCAATGAGCGATATCACTCTGGAACTACCGCGACCTTTGATCGCATGAGCACCTTTGATGAGTCGCATGAGACTCGCTCCCAGCACACTACTCTTTCCGACAGCGAGGCTTCGCTCGAGGAACTCTCTGGTCTTGACCTTAATGGCGGAACCAAGGTTGTCCGACTCAAGGCTGATCCCTTCAGCATGCCTCGATGGAACCCTAGGAACACTGCTGGCGCTGATGCCGCCAACCTCAAGACCGCTCTCATCTCTGCTGTCCGTGGCAAGAACCACAAGCTCATTGAGCAGCTTCTGGATCGCGGTGTGTCGCCCAACACTGGACCCGAGCACATGGCTCTCAAGGAGGCTGTCTTGAACACCGACGCCGAGGCTGTCCGCCTTCTCCTGCTCTTCGGCGCCGACCCCAACGGTACTGACCGCGATGGTGTCACTCCTCTCTTCGCCGCCGTCGAAAAGTCCTTCCTCGCTGGTGCCGTTCCCCTCCTTAAGTATGGCGCTGATCCCAACTTCACTCGTGGTCCCGACAATGAGACCGCCATGGCCGCCGCTGCCATCGCCAACAAGGTCAACTTTGCCCACCTTCTCCTCATCTATGGTGGTGACCCCAACCAGCTTACGGCTACTGGTGAGACCCTTCTCATCAGCGCCATCAACAAGAAGACGCCCAAGAAGTTCATCGACCTCATCCTCGACTACGGCGCCGACCCCGACGCCAAGAGCAGAGAAGGCAAGACTGCCCTCTTTGAGGCTATCCAGAACTCCAGGGTCGACATCGTCACCAGCCTGCTTGACCACAAGGCCAACCCCAACCTGCCTGGCCCGAAGCACATGCTCTGGCCCGCCACCTACCAGAGTGCCTGCTTGCAGGTCCTCCTCTCCCACGGAGCTGACCCCAAGAAGTGTCCTGGTATCATGGAACTCGCTGCCAGTGTCAACAACATCGAGTCCGTCAAGGTCCTCCTCAACGCCAAGGTGGATCCCAACGCGAAGAAGGACAACACATATACACCCCTCTGCACGTCCATTCGTGACAACCGAAGCGATATCTTCACTCTTCTCCTGTCCAACGGCGCTGACCCCAACATCCCCGCCGCCGAGTACCCGGCCTTCAAGTGTATCACACATAACCGCCTTCACTTCCTTCCTGCCCTTGTCGAGGCTGGCGTCAACCTCAGCTCTCCCAAGGGCATTGTCGAGACTGCTGTCAGCGTCAACAACATGGAGGCTCTGAACTGGCTCCTCGACCAGGGCATGAGCCCCAACGACAAGAACCCCAAGGGTCACTCCCCTCTCACTACCGCCATCCGAGAGAACAGGATCGAGATGGTCGACCTTCTTTTGACCCGCGGCGCGGACCCCAACGTCCGTGGACAGGACTGGCCTGTGTGCATGGCCGTCCGCAACCCTCCCGTCCTCAAGCGAGTCCTCTCTGTGCTCGCCGAGCCCCGGGCCTTCAAGGGAGTCATGGAGATGGCCGTCGTCGCCAACCAGCTGGATTCCGTCAAGCTGCTCCTCGCCGCTGGCGTCTCGGTCGAGGACAAGAACGGTGGTGTCTTTTCACCCCTCACCTCTGCCATCCGAGAGGATCGCAAGGACATCGTCTACTTCCTCATCAACGAGGGCGGCGCAGACATCAACGCCCCCGGCGAGCATCTCCCCGTGGTCAAGGCCCTGCGAAGATACCGCGGCGACGGCGATATTCTCGAGTTCCTCCTGGAGCACGGCGCCGACCCCAACAAGCTGTACCGTGGCTGGAACGGTGTGATGCAGGCCGTCGAGAACGGCGACGAGGACATCCTCCGCCTGCTCGGCGAGAAGTCTGGCTTTGACCTCGATGTCAAGGACGAGCTTGGCCGAAGTGTGACCGAGATTGCCGCCTCAAGAGGCTGGGACGAGGCCGTCGACATCCTGATGGAGTACGCCGCCAAGCCGTCGGAGAAGGCTCACTAGACGATGGACAACGGGTATTGTAAGATGACGAAACTTGCTTCTGGGTAATCACGCACGCTCTTCGGTTGAGGGTTTAGGATCTGGAGTCTTTGAGATTGTCTTTTGCGGCTGGTAATGGGACGGTGGTTCAAAGGTCCTGGCTTTTATATCCTCTGTTTAGACAGACAGACATTTTTCTTTGTAAATTCCCCTGTTCGTATAGTAGTCTGGCTTTTCCGGTTTCCTCTCACTAGAGACAGTTTTCTATGTCTAATCTACTTTATAAAGTTACACACTGCTTCAGAATGGTGATTCAATCGTGTTAATTAATTGTTTTGAGCGAGAATGTTTTTACGTTACAGCTTGGTCCCCATGTTTACATGAACGGCCTTGATCTGTGTGTAGGCTTCGAGACCTGCCTCACCGAGCTCCCTGCCAATACCGCTCTGCTTGACACCTCCGAATGGCACGCGAGGATCGCAGTCCTGACTGCTGTTGATCCAGACCATGCCGGCCTCGATCTCTGCCGCCACCCGATGAGCCTTCTCCAGGTTCGTAGTAAAGGCAGCGGCTCCTAGTCCGTATGTGGTATCGTTGGCAAGCTCAATAGCTTCCTCCTCCGTCTTGAAGGTGGTGATGACCACAACAGGACCAAAGATCTCCTCGCGATAGACGCGCATTGAGGGCTTGACCTCAGTAAAGACTGTGGGGGCAATGAAGAAGCCCTTGTCGGAGCCTCCAACCTTGAGAGGGTGACCTCCAGCTGCCACGACAGCGCCCTCCTTCTTTCCAATGTCGATGTACTCGAGAACCCTCTCGTATTGGACCTTGGACACCTGAGGACCCTGGTATGTATCCTTATCCCATTGATTGCCAACTTTGCTCACGACATTGAGAGTGTCGATGAACTTCTTGATGAAGGCATCATAGATGGTGTCTTGGACCAGGATTCTCGACGTGGCAGTGCAAATCTGTCCCTGGTTGGACATGATGCCCAAGTGCGACCACTTGACCGCCTGCTCCAGGTCCGCATCGTCAAAGACGAGCAATGGCGACTTGCCGCCAGTCTCTAGGGTGATGTTCTTGAGCGTCTTTGCAGCGACACCCATGATGCTGGCAGCCGTCGCCGTGGAACCGGTGAAGGCGATCTTGTCTACAAGAGGGTGTTGCACCAAGGCAGCTCCCGTGTCTCTGCCGAGTCCATTGACAATGTTGACGACTCCCGGGGGGAAGCCAGCCTCCTTGATGAGCTCTCCCAGGACGAGGATGCTCAGAGGTGTTTGTTCAGCGGCCTTGAGGACAACAGTATTACCGCAGGCGAGGGCAGGTCCGAGTTTCCACGTAGCCATGGAGAGGGGATAGTTCCAAGGGATGATCTGCGCGACAACGCCGATGGGCTGACGGATTGTGTAGGCGAACTTTTGAGGGTTTGTGCTGATGGTCTGACCAAACGTCTTGTCGGCCCAGCCAGCGTAATAGCGGATGACGCCGACGGCCTCGACGAGATCGTTCTCCAACGTCTCGATGTATGTCTTGCCATTGTCCCAGGCGTCAATGGTGGCAAATAGCTCCTTCTTGGATTCGATCAGCTCAGCCAGACGGTACATCAATTGACCGCGGTCAGAGGCAGGAAGCTTCTTCCATGACTCGTGGCGCAAGGCGGCTCTGGCAGTCTTGACGGCCTTGTCGATGTCTTCAGCATCAGCGGCTTGCACAGTGGCAATGACCTCTTCAGTGCTACAGTACCGACGTCAGTAATCGCATTGACAAGTTGACGGTGGTAAAACATACGCAGGGTCAATAGAAGTAATAGTCTTGCCGCTGGACGAAGCAACAAACTCGTTGCCGATAAACAGGCCGGTGGGCTGAGACCACTTGACTCCATTCGGAGCCGTCAATTCAACAGATGGAGGCGCCATGACGAATAATTACTGTAAAAAAGGCAAGGGTTTAGCGATCTGGGGATAACGAGCTTGGGTCTGGGGCTGGCGATGCTGGTTTCTTGTACCCTTGCGAGTGGCGACCGGAAACAGTATCCGATTGATGATGGAAGCTTCTCCTCTTCTCGTACCGAGTCAAGTTGGTGATGCTGATGACTACAACTCGTTCCCTTTGCGAAACTGGGTCGCGGAAACCTTCTCTTTTTGAAGAAACCTCCGCTCTGAATTGAGCAATCAGATAAGCCAACAGTGAGACGCCATAACCCCGCCTCACACTCTCTCTCTCTCCCCACAGAGGGGCAGAATGACGTGGTGAATTCTCGGGGCGAAGAGAAGGGCCTCATGACTGAGGGGTTTGTTATCTTTATTCCATACAGAGTAGGTAGAAGGAGATGGCTTCCATTAGGTGGTTATTTTTGCTATCTACAGGCTAGACTGTCGCTTCGCAGCCGCCTCCTCCGCTACCGCTCTCGGGATCTCGGCCTCGATGCCCTCTTCTGTGGGCTTCCATCCCAGTAGCTCAGCGCCGCGGCGGGCGTTGCTTCTAGCGTTGCTGCCGAACAGGACAGAGCTGTAGGGCAATACAGTGTCGGCCTCGGGCTGGTGAAGCTCCTCCACTTCAGTGGTCTCCAGAAGACCCTGGTCCTTTGCCGCTTGGGCGACTCTGTCTGAGATGTCGGCCCACGACTGAAGGGACAATAGTTAGCATTTGTAGTGCATCTTGCGAGAAACGCGGCACTTACAATCTCTCCAACACCTGTCAAATAGATGCCATCCTCTCCCCAGATCTTGCTATCGTCATTTCCCTTGGCGCCAGCCTCAGCCAAAACGGTAAACAGCCTCGCAACGTCGGCAACGTGAACGTTTCCCCATCGGCTCAGACCCCGCCCGACTCTCACTGCCCGGCCTCTCTCCAGGGCCACCTTGGCCAGCGCGGGGATCTGGTAGCTGCGCTGCTTGATGGGGCCTTGACCCTTTCCGTAGATGATGGGAGGCAGAACGAGAGCTGTCTTGATGGAAGGTGTTTGCTTGGCGACATCGAGTATGTAGTTGTCGACTGCCCGCGACTTGTGGGCTTTGAGAAGGTCTCGGATGGATGCGACGCCAGCGAGGTCATCCCAGACGTCATCTGAAGGCTCTCCAGGCTTGAAGGATGGGGACGCCAATTCCTCTACAGCAAGGCCACTGGCGCCAGAAATCTGAACCCAGTAGCTGGGAGTCTGTCGCTTCTGCAAGCCGCGATGGATGGCCTGCACGCTGCCAATGTGGCTGTTTGACGCGACATCTACACGCTCTGTCAGTAGAGTCATCACCAGCGCTTGGAGTCGTAATACGCACGCACGACAACAGAGGCTTCAGATGCCTCTTTCTCCACCAAATCACCATCGTTAAGATCGCCAATCACGGTCCGAATCTTGGGGTAATCCTGCGAAATGGTCGCTGCAGACTTGGCATCGCGAACGAGAGCCGTGATGGCGTACTCTGGGTGACCACGCACCAGCTCGCGGAGGACCTGACCACCAACGTAGCCGGAGGCGCCAGTGCTGAGTAGAGTGTTAGTAATAGGCATACGCCAGAGAAGGCATGAAAGTAGCCTCACAGGAAGATTGAAGACATTTTGAGAGTTGTGATGGGTGGTTGAGATGCTTGATGGATTGCTACACTGAAGCTAGGTTCTACGGCTCAAGATGGGTTATTTATGTCCCCATGCACGCAAATTATTAAGCTGCACATGAGAATTACGACACTGTGGGGAGAATGGCGCTACTTATGCCCCGACTTTTGCTTGGAAATACAGTGCTCAAAGACGAAAGAGCAATTGTCCCGCCACTTGCATCGAGAGCCGCGTTTGCTTGCTGAAACGACTGTGCCCGTCGCGGAGACCTGCCATTTTAGTGTCGATGAGATGATCCCATCACCAACTGACTCAGCAACCACCGAATTGGGTGTCGCTAAGATCGCGAAAGGGGATGCGGTAGCCGACACTTGCCGTGGTCATTTAGTTGAGCGTCGGGATATCAGGCTGCATTATTAATGCCCTCTATGACTGAGTTTAAAGTCGGGGCAGCTGTTGGCAAAGAGCTGCGTGCGAGAACAAGGATACTAGCGTTTAAACCTGGTGACTGTGGTCCCAAGGAACGGCAAACAAGTGGACAAAGGGATAGACTATTTACAACATAGAAGGACACTGAGACCGTACTCATAGCATAAAAAGACACTGGCACCGTAGAGCTCCAGCTATAACCCGGCCAGTCGCGACCGGGTTGCCCTGCATAATCTTATTCCCATCACTCAGGTTTCGTACCGTATACTGACCAACTGGGACATGATTAGCTCGCTCCTAGATTCCATGACTCTTCAGATCTGCAGACTCACATGGGCCAGTACGAGTGAATAGTGTGATCTTTGATATCCTTCCGGACCTCGATGAGAAAAACCTCCAATTCTTCACTCGTCCACCCGAGGCCCCCTTGCCCCTCGGGACGTGTAAATACAGCCAAGCTTATCGCCGCCAAGGCATCCATGGTGTTCTGATTAGCCCATGTTCCTAATAGTCAAAAGTGAGCGACCGCTGAAATATCTAGACTTTATCCTCCGAGTCTTACCGATTTGCTTGTATATCTTGGCCTTGGGCCAGCGATTCATCGGCCACTTGCGCTGCACCACGTGAACATCGACAAAGCCAGCCGCTTCAAGCTGCTCCTTGTACTTCAACGCGCTATCAAGCGGAGAGCCCATGGCGACAAAGGTGCGTAGAAGCAACGTCGCCCACTTGTAGAGCGGTGAGTCCTCAGATAGTGTACCGTCATCAGATCGAGGGGGGTAGATGATATCCATGATTTCGATCTTGCCGCCTGGGTTGAGGAACCTGGGAACAACAATTAGTTGAAAATGGCAGGGAATGAGGGGACAAATATTTTTACTCAAAGCTCTGGTTGAAGAATTTGGGCCAGTCTCGGATTGACCCCGTGAGGAAGCGCGAAAAGATAAAGTCAAACTTAGTCGAGTAATCCCAGACGTCTTCAAGATCGTCTACAAAAAAGGAGACATTGGGTGGGACGCTGGAACACATGTCAGTATGGTGTTGAGCATGTCGTGGGTGTACGGTGCCTACGCCGATGGCTGGATGGGACTTAGATCAACGCCAGTAACCTGAGCCATGATCAGTTGTGAGCTCAATCCTGACCACTGGACCGTTACTCACTTCGCACTCTGGGTGCTCGTCCGCTAAACGCTTGTTAGAACATTCGCATTCGTTCTCGTCAACCATGATGGGACTATACCAAAGTCGATAGCCCAGATCCCTGTGCCACAACCGGCATCTAACACCCGACGGAGCGGCTGAGTCAAGGGAGCAGCATGTAGTCTCCCTTCAAATGTGAGGGTAAACAAGTGATGTTGAATATCTGCGTCGGATAAGCTCGTTACAGGCCTCGGTTAGGGCTCAAGCTACGTACCTAGTCGCTCGTTCTCTGTCTGCATTTAAAGTTAGTCACAGCTACGGGTGGACTACCGTCTAGCTGAGTGGGGTAACAATACCTCGTCGTTTGGGAAGACGTAAACTGCATCGGTTCAGTCAGTGAACGTGGCGTCGCTTCGGATCTACAAGCGTAAGACTGGGCATCTTTACCACCGTCCTTGTATGCATGATATGTCCGGCCATTCTCCTCGCGGTACCTCAAAATGCTAGATCGTAGAGAAGTGGTGTCACTCGCGCCATCCACGCCGAGGGCCGAGTCGCCATCATCAACCGTCACGTTATCGGGCTGCGAGAGAGTTCAAGGTGGTCAGAAGACTTGCAACGCATCCAATCTGTGGTTTATTCCTACATTATCATCGGCCTCAAGTGGAGGTGTCTCAGGATTCTGCTCTTCGGCCATGGTCAGGAATCGGGATCGTTCGATGGAACTGTGCCAGTTGTCAAAGCGGGGGAATCCTGGTTTAAGTTTGAGCGAAGCCCGCCGTGGATTAAATAACAGCACCATAAACAGGGGTATTGGGGTTAGCGTGACCGCCTAGACTAGACTGGGTAATACTACAAGAGCGCCTTACGTGCTTATCAAGGAGAAGAGGTTGACATGAATACCTTTCAGTTCAAGGCTTTTGATGATATCTTGATAATAAGAAACATATCTTAATTGTAATAACCTGTAGAATTTTCTCGTCAAGATGGTTGGGTCCACGGTGAACCCAGGTAGAAGTGCTCTAGTTGGGTCCAGAAACTGCAATAGTCTGTATGGCGTCATCTCCGGGAACGACTGAACAGAGAACTCCAAAGCACTTGACCTCGAAGCAATAAGCCGCAGCAAGAGTCCTGTTGGCAGTGACATTGTCATACTTAGGCTTCTCTGGTGCACTATCGGCCGGTTCGCCTTTGGATGGAGGAGGCGGAACTCGAGAGCAGATATATGGCCACGTAGATAGATGAATCTATTCGCCTTGTGCCATCAGAGTATATCGGGCCAGGGGATGGGTGTTTTCGCTACACATTAGATTCCTGGTCTTTCCGTAAGGAGTTTCGGCAACTTTCTGTCCGTGGCCACCCCTGGCCGCCTAGGTTAGCTTTTCAGTTTCCTATGATGGGCTGAGATCTTCCCTGCGGTTCCCGTAAGCATGTTGCAGTTACAAAGAGTTACGCTACTCTAACGGACCTTTTCCAATAGACCGATGCTGAGCATAAGACTCAACTGTCTTGCCGTGTCGATAGAAAGACTGGGGCGGCGTGACAGGCGGCGATTCAGATACAACGAGACATAGTGATTGCTGCGAAGGAGTGCTGGAGGAGCGTGGGAAAGCGATGCCGCCGGTCGTCTGCAACCAGGCTCGTTAGCCCATGGCAACAGGTTTCTTAATCTCGGCTATGCTTTTTGCCTTCCAAAGGTCCAAGATGTGGCTTCAGCTGATCATAGTTCATGAAACTTCCCTGGGAATCCGACGGCTGTTAATATCAACTCCGTAAACGAGTTTCATCAGCCACTGTCTCCCTAACTCGTGATACATGAAACCGTGTACGCCTTGAGCGCTCTCCTAGCCCAACTGACCCAGATAATTGGCACCGGTCACGCTTTTTCCTCGATCCTCTTCGCGTCTGCGTGTCTGAGGCTGTCTGTTGGCGTGGCTTCATGCACCACCGTCATGGCCAGAGTCGGAGGCCGCACAACAGCTGCCGCGGGTACAGATGTCCGGGGTCTAGCGGTGGCTAGTACGGGCATTTCCATAGCTCATATAAGCCTCGCGAGTCTGCTCGGTTGCCTGGCAGTCGGAGGCATCCATGTTGGATTGACCTATCTCACTGTTGTCATCTTGGCTGGGCAAGCTTCCCCCCTCCTGGCTTAGAAGTGTTACAGGCCCTCCGGGATTATCGTCAGGATTAGCAACTAGGGGTTTCTCGTGGCAGCGATCAGTAATTTTAATCGTAAGTGCAAAGGTCAACTGACTAAATTATTACTTATAACTACAGTCTCAAAAGTTTTAACAAGACATCTCCCAAGAATGCAAAGAGCCAAGGTAATCCAACAGGAAAAGATAAACCTTAGTCAACAAGAACCGATTGCCACCAGGCACATCTCTCGTTCGCGGCCGGATCTTTCCTTGTCGCAATACCATCTTTGCTTAACGCTGTGAGAGTGGCATCCTCGCCGTACATCAAAACCTCTGAAAGACCATCCTCCTGACTCTCGGGTACACCCTCAATAGCAAAACTCGTAAAATAGTCCTGCATCACGTACGCAATCGTTTGGTTGTCTCCCCACATCGTAAGCACTGGGAGCCCCTGGTAGACAACGTCTGGGTTGTAGAAGGTATACTCAACATCCTGCGCGTGAAGCCCAGGGAAAACATCAAATAGGTAGGAAGAATGGTTGCCATATGCGCGGTTCAGGGCATAGGCATTGCAAACAAAGGTTCCTTCACCCATGGTCAGCGCGGCGCGTCCAACCTGGTCTCGATATCCCCTCGAGCCATCGAAGACGGGCGGGTAAAGGGTGTTGGTAATGTGATCAATAGCATCATCGCGGGCGGCAGGAAAGTTGCTCCGGACGAAATCCAAATATTGCTCGTCGTCGGTAACCGGGGGAGTAAAAAGAAGACCTTCGTTTGAGTTCTGCCCGACCATAATCCTCACGGATGCGTCGAAATGGCCCTGAGCGAGCGCTGCTTTCGGATCTTGAGTAACGAAGACTCCATCAACAGAGGGGCCAAAACCATAGCTGCCGTATGGGGAGGCAAAAATCTGGCGATCGTTGGCATCCATCAACTTGTCAGTTGACAGATCACGGGCCTCTGCGAGGCTGCTAACGTTGGCGAACCTCAAGAAGTCTTGAAACCTCTGCTCCTGGGTGTACGTGGATGGAATAGGAGTCCATGCTGGAGATTGTATGATGGCTTGTTGGAAAGGCGCTGGTTCGCGGCCACCATAAGCAGTGAGCTGATGTGTAATGGAGCCTCCGCCAGCAGATTCACCCATGACTGTCACTCGGTTTTTGTCTCCGCCGAACAAGTGAATGTGCTCTTGAACCCATTCGAGCGCCATTCTCTGGTCATAGAGACCTGCGTTGGCTGTGCCGTTTTCTTGAAGGCTAGGCCCTGCGAGAAAGCCAAAAGCGCCCAGACGGTAGTTTAAAGCCACAAAGACAACGCCTTCCGAAGAGTTCGTTTGGCTGCGCCTGATAAGACTCCGTGGATCATAGCCGCTCGTCTTGGAGCCAACGGCGTAGCCGCCACCTGGTTTCTATCTTAGCAAAACGTCCCGTGGAGTAAAATATTCTGGGTTGACTAACCGTAGATCCAGACGAGAACAGGGGCCCCGTAGCCTTGGCCTGCTTTCTTGAAAGCTTCTTGAGAAACCATGACGTCGAGAAAAAGACAATCCTCGTTCTGACCCGGATCTCGTGGTGGAGTGGAAGAAGAAGTATTCGTGGAAGAACCGGCTTCAGCCGTAGTATTCGGAAGAGTACCAGACTGCAGGTATTCAGGTACCCAGCCAATAGTCGCCATCCAAGGAGGATAGTTTTGCGGGCACATTCGAGATTCCGAGCCATCTTGGATCACAGATCGATCAACTGCTGGAGGCGCAGGCGCCCTGAATCGAAGATCACCGAGAGGAGGTGCAGCGTAGCGAATGTTGGAGAAGTTGTAATAGCCTCCAGTTTCCTAGTCACCCATTAGCATGAAGCCACAAGAGAATGGATGATCTGAGGCTAACATTGAAATCAGCCGCGCGGTGAAGAGCATATCCGAAGTCGAGTACCGGGAGCGGGTCGGAGGAGTTTTGCGCAGCGACTACACCAGGCAGAACAAGGGCCAAGGCAACAGCCCCAAGCACTCCGAAATAGGAGTACATCGCAATTGAATGCAAGTGAAGATGATGCTATGTTGTATAGAGCTATGGTGAGAACTCGAATACACGGAGATGAGAGTTCGCCCCTCTTAAGTAGTTCTTGGTGAAGGAATCGTCAAACCAAGATGAGCACTGACAGAGGGCCCAACAGTAGCAGACTGATACCTAGGGGCTCTCCTCGGGGTCAGCCAGGGAGAATACACATCGAATGATGTCACAAAATCTACACGGCGCGTCTCGTATTTGGGACCCAATACTCCACCAACCAGTCATTACATTTGGCGGTCTTACGCTTGGATATGGCCTAATCAACTCAATCCTCATGGCCCCTGACCGGAATTGATGCGAAAAAACAGAATCACAAAAAGCTCGGAGTGGACAAGCAACCCCCGGGGCAAGGCTGAATCAACAGTCTCGGTCTTCTGGCTTAACCCATCAAGGGGCAGGCTTCAACTATAATAAAGAACAGATTGTCAAAACATCATAGCATCATGACCCGATGCTAACACAGTGGCCTTTTCCTTTTACTTCTACCTCCTGCAGCCGCCTGCATAGAAGAGTCATACCTAGCTGCATCACCGTGAAAGGATAAGCCTCTCATGGCGTATTTAACTGCTCTAACCTCTGTACGAGAGAATCTTCCATCTTCCAAAGACTGCAGTCTCTTAACACAATGAATCAACAGTCTCATTACTCCCACTCTTCCCACACAGGTGGTTAGAGTTGACGCTAATGCAGAGTGCTTACGGGGACTAAATTATGAATCGAGACCCTGAACTTTACTTTCTACATGTCGTGGCCTGCCTGGCGCCAGGGGATCAAGATGTTGGCAGCTGAAGTACTTATCAGGACCGGCCTAACATGCCGAAATGTTAGGGTAACGGGTCGCCTCGTAGACAGTGCGCAGATTTAGAACGCGCAAGTCGCGTTTGAACGTCTCGAACTTCTCGTTTCCGGCGGGAATGGGGGGCCTTGAGCCACTTGGGCAGACGCGTCATTGTCTGATTGCCCTTATGGCCGACCTGGGTGGTCGGTCTTCGGCAGGATATTCGCCCGTCGGCAATATGAATTGATAAGAGGCCGACTCGGCAGCGGTGAAGATCAAGAATCGGGCCGAAGCCGACTGCCGTCGGCGTCGCCCGGTCGTGACTGAAGATGGGATAAGAGCAGCATAGCAATAGCATTACATAGTCTATAGAGAGTTTCATAATGTAGAACCTGCAATCTTGGATATCTCCAGCTTCCCGTCCCCACAGTAAGCAATCTGCATGAGTGGGCTTGGAACTTTCGTCTGGTTTAGACATTGTTTCAAACCGTGACCATCACCGACGGCCGAACCGAAGCTTTGTTAGTCTAGAGTGGCTAACAAGAGACATGTGTGTTTGACGTTATGTAAAGGTCATGGGCTGTAACTAGTCCGCTGCAAAATACATAAGTCTTCCATTCAGCACCAACTTCTTTGGTCTAGGAGATATACTTGTCGATACTTATATCCGCTTGACGACGAAGCTTCACATCGTTCTCAAGACTCATCCAACATGACCAAAGTTCTCCTTACAGGCGGCAGTGGTTTCATCGCCACACACATCCTGCAGCAGCTTCTGAAAAATGGGTACGCGCCGGCCATCTACTAACGTTGGGTCCCATGACTGATGTTTCCGACCGCTCTAGACATTCAGTTGTAACCACTGTTCGCAGCAACGCGAAGGCTGAGAGCATTAGGAATGCTTATCCTGATCTTGGGCGTGATACGCTGGACTTCGCCATTGTCCCTGACGTCGCACGGCCCGGTGCCTTTGACGCCGCTCTGGTCTCTGATCCGCCCATCGAGGCCGTAATTCACACAGCAAGCCCTTTCCACTTCAATGTCACAGACATTCAGAAAGACCTTCTGGACCCTGCTGTCATGGGTACAACTGGAATCTTGAAAGCTATACTCGAGCATGCTCCTCAAGTAAAGCGCGTGGTATGTATCAAAAGGATCCTTCACCCCATGTACAACCCCACTCACTCACACTAGGTCATAACCTCGTCATTCGGCTCAATGATGGACAGTTCCAAAGGATTCTGGCCAGAGCATACGTATTCTGACGCTGACTGGTGCCCCCTCACCCCAGAGCAGGCCTTGCGAGACCCAGCGGCAGGGTACCAAGGTTGGTCCCATCTTACTAATCTTGACGGTTGTGGCGTTTGATGCTCATAATGTACGCAATATAGCCAGCAAGACATTCGCGGAGAAAGCGGCGTGGGAGTTCTTGGAGAAGGAGAAGCCTGCTTTCACTTTGTCAACCATTCTCCCACCCCTCGTGTTCGGACCGGTCTCCCAAAGCATCAGTTCGCTCGACTCCCTCAACACCTCCAACAAGTTCATCCATGGCTTCGTTGCGGGCCCAGCTCAAGACGAGATTCCTCCCACTTTTGTGAGTATAGGCAGCTATGACCTGAGCCTGCAGGACCCCTTTCTACTAAGCCAATGAGCTAATCTCCGGCTTATAGAATCCCATTTTTGCAGATGTTCGGGACGTGGCGTCTGCTCATGTAGCTGCGATGGAGAAGCCTGAAGCTGGCAACAAGCGGTTCTTTATTACCGGGGGTTATTGCTCGAACAGGGAAATCGTAAACATCATCCGCAAGAACTTTCCTCAGTATCACTCTCAGTTGCCACCAGAGTCGGCCAAGGGCGGTGGTGAGTTATTTCGCGGGCGCAGAGAGCTCCGATGTTAACAGTGTCTAGAACTGCCAGAAGCTGTATTCAAGTTCGACAATGAGCCAAGCAAAGAGATCCTTGGTTTGCGGTACAAGACCCTTGAGGAGTGCATCTCGGACACAGTTCGCTCCTTTAACCTCATCGGAAATTGATTCCCACGCTCGCACCTCATCTCCTCGTCCGTTTGGAATCGTTTCTTCTCTGTCATCTCAAGGGCTAGGGGAACTTTAAGGAGTAGGGCGTAACTCGTGGGCGCCCGGCCGAGTATCTGTCAGCTTTTGCGACTCGATTCTTAGCCCAACCAGTCGTTACCGTGTATTAAACTTGATACCTATACGCTCACACTCGAAAATACGTTTGTTAAATCTTGAATCTGTGGCGTGAATAGATGCCCAGACAATGGGAAACGAGTACCTATTTCTTTTGGCTTTCCTATGTACTCTGTAGTCGAAATCGAAATCTGTGGCGCATTATAGTCTGCGTTCTCATGGCGATTTGTCGTGATAACTTGATAAGCCTAGCTCTCTAGTAGTCAGTCGAAACCTCGTTCATTGTAGCAAATCGAGTCCGTGTTAGGCATACGATAAGCCTAGCAGATTCCGTCGCTTCATTCTCTCCGGCCGGCTTGTCACGCGAGTCCAATCATTGCCTGAGTTTTATTCCTCCAACTTCTCAATGAGTCCAAGACCACAATTGACATAGGGGAACTGGTTGTTAGGATGCTGTCCATGCCCCAAAAACTACTGTGAAAGTCAAAATGTGGCCGAAAGGCTGGGGAGGGAGGACCAGAAGGTGGCTTGGACTGATATGCAACCCGCTTACCCTCCTTTACCCGCCGAGAATAGGTCTAGTGCGTAAGCAGGCTGCAGTAGTGCTCCCTGATCCATGGGGTCCCTTACGGGGGGTTCGTCCTCGTGGTATCACGCTGTCATGATCGGATTGCCACTCACTGGTTTCTCTCTGGATATGACTATCTCAAAACCATGAATAGAAACCACGAAATTCTTCACGTTCGACTTGAGACAAAGGGACACGAGACATGAACTACAATCCTGCCAAATCTCTCCTTGATGACTCCCTTTGTCAGCGTCTTCTACGCTGTGCCGCAAAGAACGAGCGAACAGTGCCCCAAGGAGGACCGTTTATTAAAAAAGGGACATAATATCGAATCATACCCGAGTAACCCAACCCGGGATCCTCCTGAGCTTGAGAGGCCGTTATGGAGTTCATTTTTCCTTGCTGTAGGAACGACTAGGCCGGATAACCTTGGAGATACCCATCAAGGAACCGAAAGATGATGTGCCAACATAACTTATACGAGTATCCACAATACCAAGGCGCATGCTACCTCGTCCTTTGCCGAGGGAGCGTTCTTCCTAATGCATAGAGGATTCCCGCCATAACGTTGATAGCTACATCCAAAAGGTCTCTCCCGATGTCTGTCACATCGGAGTGAAGCGGACTTGCAACGTGAATGACAAATTCAAAGAGAGGATTAGAGATAACCGCGGTGTCGAAGTTCCGCATTAGCAGAATTCTGCATGACGGTGACAACAGAGTGGCTGTAGATATGTTGGTGGCACCACATCTACTCCGCGGTATCCCTTCGTATTGAAAACTTGCCGCAATCCCATCCAATAGGTTAAGGTATTGGTAAGCATGAATTGGTGAACTCCAAGATTCAAGCGGACTTGCGATACATCGCGAACGGGATATCCGATTGTATTACCAATCACCTCCTTTATCCCACACAGGTGAGCGGCGGAGTTTGAAGCTTCGGGCTATTCTAACTCTCCGATCTTGGGTTAGTACATGTTCTGCATGTCTATAAAACCCTAATGGCACGAGACAGTTAGAAAAGAGATGGTTCTTTACGGCTCAAGCTCAACCCTCGACTTCAAAGCCCCCCTTATTCGCATCTTTCTTTGAGAACCTTTCTTCGCTAAAATTATGTCCATCGTAGCAGTTGCAGGTGGAAGTGGTGGAATCGGACGTGCGTTGGTCGACGCCATCACCAGTCGTGGCAAACACCAAGTGAGGATTCTCAGTCGAAAGGTACGCTGCAAGAGGCACATGATCACACTCGTTCCATACTCCCATTTCATGGCCGTCTTAATATTGTCAATTGTAAGCGCTGAATAGTCTAGGCGGATGACCTCCTCGCGAAACAAACTGGGGTTCCAGTCCTCGTTGTCGACTATGCAGACGTCGACGGGTTGACGAAAGCGTTGGAGGAGAACAATATTGACACTGTGATCTCGGCTCTTTTTACGATGCCAGTGGCCGGCGTTCCCCCTGAGGTAAGCCTAGTTCGGGCTGCTCAGGCATCAAAAACCACGCGAAGATTCATACCAAGCAACTGGGCAGTTCCGCTTAACGACAGGTAAGCTATCTCTGTCAAACGAGACAGAAATTGGGGTTTCAACGGATAAATGACTGATTCTCTGCAAAAGCCATCAAGACATGGCCCCGTCGGTACGAATGAAACTCGCAGCGGCCGCCGAGTTGAGAAAATCTGACCTAGAGCACACAATCTTCTACCCTGGGTTCCTGCTGGACTATTACACTGGCCCATCTATCAAGAGCTATATGTCACCTTTGGTTGTCGTCATTGATATGGAGAAGAATGTTGCAGCGATTCCAGGCTCGGGTGACACCCCAGTTGTCTTCACCCATTCACTTGATATCGGACGGTATGTCGATGCGGCTCTAGATCTGGAGAAGTGGGATCCGTCCTACCGCATTATTGGGGACAGAATTACCTGGAATCGCTTCGTAGCGGCTGCTCAAGCCGCAAAAGGTTAGTAATGGCAAGATCTAGAGTGTGAAGAGCTTACTGATGACAAGGACTCGGTTATGGTGTTGCAGGCACGCAGTTTAAAATCATCCATGACACTGTGGAAGATCTAGAGAAGGGTGAAGCCACAGTTCTTCCTTCGGTGGACAAATATCTTCATCTTATGTCCGTGCCCAACAAGGAGGTGCTGTCTCAGTTTCTTGCGACTTTTGGGCGTCTGTTTGCCGATGGATCTTTTGACATCGAGGAGGAAGGGGCACTGAACAGCATGTTCCCTGAAATCAAACCTTTGAAGATTCAGCAAGCGGTGGAGGCTGCAGCGCAGTCGGATAGTATGTACTAGTTACTATGTGAGTATTACTAGGTAACACTATCTTAAGCTGCTATCTAGTAGTAGTGGCCTAAGGGGCGTAGGAAATAGTATTATATTCGACCCTTTATGCTCCGGCTTCGCAACCAGACATTATGGAACCACACTCTCCACTGCTTGGAGCCACATCTGATCATAGCCCCTTCATCTGGCTTCGTCCCCTTTGCAATTACTGGGCGAAAGGTGGACTGGAATGGCTCAGCTACAATCATGTCGAGAAATGGGATTTAACATTTATTTCGCTGTGATCTGGTTTCCATCCGCACCGCCACAGCTTGTGCTAGGTATTGTATTGTTCATCTTGGAAAGGAAAAGTATCTTATAGACCAGTGCCAGCATCAGTTCCGAGATAAAAGGAGTCGGCAGCGCCATCTCTCAGCATGCGTTCTGCAATATATCCAGGCTGAACCTGGCCCAGCAGCTTATCCTGCCCTCATCTAGAATGTCCACTTGTCGCTCGGTCTCCGGAATAGTTGTGGATCAATATCAAGGACGCCCAAGTTGTATTAGAAGCTAAAGAGCTATCGAGATAAAGGAAATATACAAAGTGAAAGAAATATATTCCCCGTGTTCCATAAGTCAAAAGAGCTGGCCTTTATCCCACATTGGAATACGAAGTATGTGCGGGCAGATAACACCTCACTGTGGAAACTCGATGACAACTTTGGTCTCCTGTCGGCGGTCGAACCGCGCGTAGTACTCGGGTGCCTGTTCAATATCAATGACGGCGCTCACGATGGAGCTCGGGTGCACCTTTCCCGCGGCGATGAGGTTCAGCATCTCGGTACCAAGGCCCAACGGCGCTGAGATACCGCCACGCACCGAGAAGCCGCCCAAGAAGAGGGGCTTGAGGTCGACGGTTTGCGCCTGGTCCCCGGCTCCGTACACTCCGACTATGCCGATGCCACCTTGCGGCGCCACTACCTGCCCCGCCTGGTGCAGCACGATGCTACTATTGACGTTGCCCTGGGCATCCTCGGCCTCCCACCCGACGCAGTCGACGACGCGAGTAATGCCGACCGGCTCAAGGCGAAGCAGTGCCTCCACCGGATCCTCTGATGCGAAGTTGACCGGGATAGCACCGTGGGCGGCGGCCAGGTCCAGCCGGTCCTGCACGTGGTCGACGACATAGATCTTTGAGGCGCCGCGCACTCCGGCAGAGATAACGGCCATCTGGCCCACGGGTCCAGCGCCGAAGACGGCAACCGTATCGCCAGGACGTAGACCGGCAAAGTCGAGTGCTGCCCAGCCCGTAGCGAGAATGTCAGACATGAAGAGGTAGTCGTAAATTGTTGAGGCATTGGCGCTACTGTTGATGGGCACAGGCATAAGGGAGTCGTCCGCGTATGGGATGCGTGCATACTCAGCTATAGTAAGAGACTGTGTCAGCTGTATTCTATGTACGACTTCCACTTCCACACATTAGATGGTCAAGCTAGATAGGCGTACCTTGCATGCCGAAATCAGACGCTAGGGGCGCATCGATCGATGGCCCATATTGGTAGTGACCGTCGTCGAGCGCGAAGGGAATGACGACCCAATCACCAGCCTTCAGCGTCTCGACAGAGTCACCGACTTCCTCAATGTAGCCAATGGCCTCATGGCCGATCCGTAGAGGGTTCTCAGGTGAGCCCAAATCTCGGTGATAGTTGTGCAGGTCGCTACCGCAAATCGCCGCTGCCGTAATGCGCACAACGGCGTCGGTTGCATTCACAATGGTTGGCTTGGGTACATCGATGACGGTGATATTATATGCGCCCACCAAGGCGACGGCACGCATGAGAGACTGCATGGCTGTAGATGTCTGGATGTTTTCTGTGCAAGACCAGAGAGCCTGGGGAGAGATCTACAGTATAACACCACACATACGACCGGGCATCGGCCATTTATCTACTCAAACTGAGCTCTATAATTCTCATACCCAGGGAAGCGGGCGATAAGCTTGCATTTCTGCGTCGTCATCTCGAGCGATGATCTGCATATACGGTGCAAGGGTTGATGTCGTTAAACGTTTTCTTCCTCTACGAGCTCGTTTGGTCCATATTTCTCCACAAGCTTACGTTGCCTGTCCTCAAGAAGTCGAGATGCCCAAAATGTATCTTTCCGAAATATCATGATCTGCCAACTGATTAGCAGGGAACTTGATTTGCGGAAAGACTTATCATATCAACGGGGGTGAAAGATTACTATGGGGAAAAAATGTTTAAGTTACGATTCCAACCCTCGGAATCTGTATTGCCAAGTCTAGGACGTCCAAGTCTGTCTACGATTCACCGTCACAACACTCATGCAGACGGCTTACACGGACGTCGGACCGATCAAGTGTTGCTTCCAGGCGGAGATGTGTTTCAAGTAGAGAAACACTTGGCGCTGCATGGATCATGTGGATGTGAGCCAGAGATCAGCATTTCTTGAATCGATCACCCATCAGCTCTGACATGTAGTTAGGGAATGCTTCCGTTGGTCTAATATCCGCCACACCCAGTTTACTACCTGCCTCACTGATCATATGGTAAAGACTTTTCTCCACCCTATCTTGCCAAGTTGAATATTTGACCACGGATTTCCTAATCTATCTTGTAAATGATAATGCCAATTTTGCCAGGATTAATCGTTGCATACGCGTCCAAACCCTGCTATCAGGAGCACAGCCCCTGCCGTAAGCAGCTTGCATTAGTGCTGGTAAGGGGTTTACAACATGAGTATCATGGCGAAATCTACTACTATTGGACCCTTGAAGAACAGGAACGAGGTGACATCATTTACAGTTTTCCCAGCAGCGAGTGAGGTGCATGCCGTTTAATGGCTACCGTGGTGTAGGCTATGTCTGGGCTAAGTGCACCCTATCAAGTCATCCAGCGCCGATATGGTTGTCCGTCCACCGTTGGTCGAAGTTATGTAATACAATGTCTTATATTCGCGGCTCTGCCGAACTGACTTGCACTTTTTGACCCAACACATCACATTTGTCGCCCGTCCGGATCATCGTAGGCTGACATTAGTTGCGGTACAAAATCCGGTCTTGTCAGGGGAACCATGGCAAATCCCGGATGAAAACCCTGTCCCTTTCAAACCTGCGAGGCCTCGCTGTCTACTACCGACCAGTTAGATCATTCCTTCGGCCACGACCCTTGCCGAAAAGGGCGGTGGTCTGCTCCAAGCTCTACGCGACAGGTCGATCAGGCTCGGCTGCAACCAGGCAGCCAAGGGTTAAAATGATCCCCGACCGGGTTTCAAACCCAGCACCCGCAGGCTAGCGGCAAGGCCTGCCCAGGCGGTTAACCACTCCGCCATCGGGGACTCCATTCTCTACATCACAGCTTCGGGATGGCTTCTTCCAGACGTCGCCCTCATTTGGAAACCCCCATGGTCCGGCATATTTTCGAGTTTTTTAGTATTCAAGTCCAGAAACGGGAAGAAGACGCAAGGGTGGAAGATGGTGACGGCAGCAACAGCGATAAGAGTCATTGTTGCGTCCAGTACCAAAAACAAGGGCTCATTGCGCACAATGTCTCTCCCAATCGATGGTATGTGCTCCAGTATTCTGTAAGATAGTTGGTGTTAGTACAGAGGGGAAATTGGCCAATGTTGGCAGAAAGATAGTGTAGACTTACCGATAGGCACAGCGAATGATGATGGCTGGATATGCGACCCCAACAGCATACACAAAGATACGCGCCCGATATGCCTCAGTTGTTGAAGCCTCTGCCCGAGAAGAAGCTATTCCCACGCTTGCTTTTCCTTCATCACCTATGGATACAGACTCCGGTCCGGGAACTGGAGCAAGAGGGATGTTGCCGGAAGCCGAGTCTGGTTCAAGAAGCTCCAGGCCGTATCTCGCGGCCCCATTCCGCCGCCTGACGTATACCAGCATGAGAACTGAACAAATGGCCATGTTGGCGACTTGGAAACCTACACCTCCCAGGATCATAACCTTCGACAGCAAATTCAAGGTCTTGTTCCCCTGGCCAGCTGCACCGGCAGCTAGCGCAAAGGCGCCAATGAATTGGATGATGATTGTCAAGAACTCCGTCCCAACAAAGACCCAGGGATAAAGCGATGGTCTAAGAACAGACCATTGAGGGCCGTACCAGATTACCAAATGCTTAAAGGTGATGGAGAGCGCAGCAGCAATGAATGTTGGGGCCAGGAGGAGGGCCATGAACTGGGCTACATATGAGCTTACCGACCATGGATTTCTCGCAAGGCTGACTCGTGCCAAGTGACCGAGTATCTCTAGGGTTGTCCCGATGCCAAGCCATATCATGAACGACCATGTTCTGGCTTTGATGCCGAAGTAGACTTGAAAAAGAAGCAAAAGGCTAAAGCAGCTAGTGAAGAATATTGCAGCGCCGAGAGATAGTATCGACCCAGTGGCGGTAGCCTCGATAGGGCAGAGTTCGGAAACTTCGGTACAATTGTCGTAAGGCGACGCCGAGGTAGTGTTGTTGCTGGCCATTTTGCCTTGAAAAGAAGCTTCACCGGCGAGTGAGGGACGATCCGTGGTCTGCCCCGGAGCACAAACAATCATTAAAAGAGGTGGGCGGGAAAGAGAGCTGGAATTGAAGGTGTAAGACAACAGTAACCAAGGACAAAACGTGTCGAGGCTTCCGACTGATGAGTCAACATCAAGGTTCTCTGCAAGGAAGATCATGCGGCAACTTTTGTAGCATTCACAGGTAATAGGCTCGCCGATGTACGAAAAGGGGTGACTCGGTCGGATAGATGATTACGCGGCTCGAGGTGTAAGAGCAGTGTGGCTGAGGGCATTCTCATCTTAACGTGGTGGGGGTGACTGGAATCTGCTAGTCTCCTTGTCTACTGTCTTAATTCTGACCAGGATGAATCATGAGAGGCCTGCCAGACCAGATTTTCGGATCAATGCCATGAAACCGTGTCTCAGCTACCATCACACCAACGTGGAAAGGATCAAATAGGTCCACGTCATCCCAACAACCTCTGATATTTCGTTTAGTACTCGAGTCTCGTTTTGGAAAGAACGCCGTATCAATGACTTCAGCACCGGAGATGGATGCTATTCCCAAAGCTCGAGTGCTCGGCTCTCTGTGGATCCCATGTCTCATCCTTTGGGAAAGGGTCCCCACAGAGCACTCTAAGCTCTCCTATCATCTTCTACTCCGACCGACTACCGGTAGTAACGATCGAGGGAGATGTGGGCTTGTATTCGAAGTGCACTATGAACATGGCCAGCATCGCCGCCTTCCCATACTCCGGTCCTGCTCAATGGAAACCACCCAAGCGCGAGCAACGGGATCTTACAATCGGACTTTACGAGCTCGGTCGCCAACTGCTCTGCCATGTCTTGCCTTGTCACTCTTAGGAGCCGGATATACCGCATGCGGTCACCGATGTTGTGGCCTCGTTAAAACGCGTAGCCGATGACCTGAAACTGGCCATGGCGCTTACGAAAATGGCGCCGCTGCGTGAACGTCAACACCCCTCTGCAGATCACAGATCTGGAGGGGCAGCATTTACGGTTCGTGTGAACCCGTCTAGCCCCATGCTTTCGACATCTTTATTGTCCTCGCCGCCAACCTGTACACCCTGTAGTGCGTAAAAATCCGGAGAATTTCTTGTTACAGTCTGGCCGTTCGTTTGAAAGGGTCTAGACTGATGGGATGTCACCATTTCGCACTCAAGCAATGCCCCATTGGCAAGGTCTCTTTTAGCACTTGATAAAGCGGCCCCATGGACCTGAGACACTGAACAGCCATCACGGGGAGGACTAGAGCATAATAAAGACGATTCCCAATGAATCAATGTTAGATCTTATCGAGACAGTTAATAATATAGGAAGTTATCTAGTGAAGGCCCCATGCTGGTCCAACTATGAAGAGCACCCCAAGTTACAGGACAAAAAACCCTGCCTGATCAGCAGCAACTTGGCAAAAAAGAAAATTCCCCCTTTGGTTAGCCCGTAAGCAGACTGCATTAGCGCCGCCTTAGCGCACAGCTTAATTTGGCCGCGTTCGCCTCAGGCAGGGGGCATTCGAAATACCGTATCGTCATATTAATGTGCCTAGCTAGATGGCCACCTCTCTTTACCGCACCACATTCCACACACATCTGAACCATGAACCAGACTCCTTTGACCGGTAAGCTGTGGCGAACGTGTCATCAGCTGGCATCAAACTCCAGGCCATGAGTTGATGGGTTTGCGGCGTAGGGAGGAGACTTCAGCATCTCTTGCGCTACTACGCCTGCATACTACGTAGTAATTTACTGGAAGCACATGTATTGATAGCGTTGCTTCTTGAGGCTCTTGAGATCATGCCTACTCGGCCCGCTGTGACGGATCGCCTTCGCAGCAAACCAAATCAGCTTCCTGTAGTTATCCGAAAACTCTCAACCCGCCCCGACGAGCCGAAGCCAGGACGAGGCGCTAATGCAGGCTGCTTACGCATTAAACCTCGAACGGCTTAAGACCGGAGCGGGAAGAGAGGGTTCAGGCTCGTGGCAGTCCCACATATTCCCTCGGCAGTATAAATATGCACGGTCGATCTCCGTGAGGGAGGGTAAGCAGACTGCATATCTATCCTTGGTAAACCCTCACCATTTCCAGTCATATCCACCCCTCGACTTGGCCTACCGCATCCTATGCCATGGCTGAAAGAATTCCGAATATGAATAAGCCTGCTTTGACCCTGGTCCTCGAATCAATGCCTCAGCAATTAAGGGTAAGACATGTGGGCGATGACTGGACGGGGGTTACAAGCCCAGCAGAGAGACGGAAGCGGCAGAATCGGATCCATCAAAGGGCGTATCGTATATCTCATAGTATGTATACTCTGTTTCTTTATTTCCCCACCAGCGAATCAGTGGCTCATTGCAGCACTGTAGAAAAGAAGAGACATGAACTCCTTGGTAGTCAGCCGAGCCTGACCCATCCTTCTGTTGCTCTTACTGGCACTTCCAGTGAGCATACACAGAGCCAATTACCAATTCAATTAGACGAGGCCAGGGGGACAAACCGGGTGCAGGAACTTGTCCAACCTGAGGGCCATCTTCTTCTACCCACCGTCGAGTCGCGCACGGCATTTCAAACTTTTACGCAACAAGCGTATCAGGATTATACGTATGGCGCATTCCGGCTCGACCACCTCAACATTATAGTAAGGGCCAATGTCCTTGCTGCTTTCGCCCACAACGCGACGCTTCTCGGTTTTAAATTCGAAGGGCTCTGTTCTCCAAACCTCGCATCACCGTTCACCCAACAGGGTCCTGACTTGATCGAAGCTGTCACGCCACCGCAAGGATGTCCCGACTGGCTTCGCCCAACACCGTTACAGATGACCGTGCGGCACCACCCCTGGATCGACCTGATACCCCTCCCTCGCCTGCGTGACAACATCCTACGCACTATTCAGCATGGCACTCACGATAACACTCCTTTAGCCATGGATATCCTCGACGTGCGGGACATGAGGAGTGAAGCAGCTTGTCTTATTGTCTGGGGTGAGTCCTGGGACCCTGATGGGTGGGAGGTAAGCGTCCCATTCTTACGAAAATGGGGCGGTGTGCTCGAAGGCTGCCCTGAGATGATAGAGGCAACAAACTCGTGGCGCCAAAAACGAGGCGAGAGGAAGATTGCTTTTAGCTCTTAATACACGGCTGAGTGGATGGATCATGCAACTAGGTATCAAAGCCAGAGTTTCTACCCATATTCTATGTTCCATATGGACCCAAATGAATATGTGGCGTGCCTGCTTGAAAAGACCTCACGCGAGGGGGGCTGTGGGCTAATTTGATCTGTTGATGGCACGCTGGCGACCGGTTCGCCTCGTTTCTCTGCGCTTCTAGACTGGCAGATCAGGTCAGAATACTGACACTCTCTCCACTAATATCATCCCCTGAGGGAGTTCTCTGAGTAGACGGCTATTGATAGAATCACTTTAAAGATGTATGACGGTACACGGTTCACGGTCATTTCATAAGCGGCGATGGTCAGATGAAGAGTCAAACATGGTGTATCGCCTTGTATTACCCGGGAATCTCTTGGCTAACTATGGATTGTACGCGGACAAGTCTGCGATACACGCGGTAGGCACGCGCCTTACATGGTCTCCTGCTCTCCGCGGGCGCACGAGTGGCGATGCGTAACCGTTTCAGCAAGAGAGGCCCAGCGCTGGAACTCACGGCGCATTGCGGTGACTCCACGCTTAGCAGAGGTAGTCCGGGCACGTGTTGGAAGGTCGCTCAAGTCGCCAGTGGCCATGACAGCGGCGGCGTACGCGCCTGCTTTGGTGTTGGTAGTGAGAGCGTCCCAATGGATGTTGGAGAGGCCGTCACAGTCCTGATGATAGCATGGATCGTTTGGCGCTCCAGCACCGGTGAACAGCCCGGAGGATGGAATGCCAACATCGATGAAGCCGGCGTAATCCGAGCTACCGGTGAATTCGCCGGGGACGACGGGGAGTCCCTGTCCCTCGAGGTAGCTTGTGAGCAGCGCTGCGCCGTAGGCGTCTCCAGGATTTGTTCCCTCCTGAACTTCGTAGATGGGTTCGATGGAGCCGATCATGTCGTAGTTGAAGTAGAATCTGATCTTGTCGCGCTCCTCCTCGGGGAGGTTCTCGATGTAATAGAGAGACCCAATCAGGCCTAGCTCTTCAGCACCCCACCAGATGAATCGGACTTTGTTCTTGATGCTGGATGGCCGGTACTTCTTGAAGGAACCCATGATCTCGAGGAGTGCAGAAGTTCCGGAGCCATCGTCGTTAATACCAGGCCCCTGCAGAACAGAGTCCAGGTGAGCGCCGAGAACAATGACATTGTTCGGGTCGCCGGCCTTTGTCTCTGAGATGATGTTGAACGTTTGTCGGTCCTCGTGGATGACGTCGAGGCTGAAGCTGACGGTGAGCTCCTCACCAGCAGCAAGACGCGAGGCCCACGCCTGACCAATGTCCAGGGGGATGATTCCTGTAGCGATCATTGTTTCGTACCGCGCAGAGGTCAGGGTTGAAGGCACAATAGAGCCTGGCTGGTCGTTGACCAAAAGGACGGCAAGGGCGCCATGAGTTCTGGCAAAGCCAACCTTGTCATAGATAGGGCAGATGCCTCTCTTGATGAGAACAATCTTGCCGGTCGCATCAATACCATCCCATTGATCCTCAAAACACATAGAGCCACGCTCATCATCGACTGGGGTATCGAGAAGCTGAGCGATGGTGGGACCTTGGCCAACGTTCGGAGTAGGGGGCGACCAACCCATGGCGATAGTTTCGACAACCTCGCCCTCGGGTCCCTCGAGAGCAATGCCGCGGTACTGGTAGAATGTGTTGTTGAAGTACTGCTTGTGGGTATCCATGGCGGTAGCGAAGCGGGTTTGGGCGCGCTCAAGAATATATTTGGCGGAGGCATCGTAGCCAGAAGTCTCAAAGGCGCGGTTGCCACCATTGTCTCGGGCAATCTTGTTCAAATTCCAGAGGTGTTTCTGAAGCCTTCAAATTCATGTCAGAGATTATGTTTGAAAGCTGTGTAACGAAGGCTTTGCGGTTCCATGAATGTCTATAACATACTTTTGAGTTTTGATATCCACAACGGCCTTCTCTGGGGTGATGGGCTCGCTAGCAAAGGCACACAGGGCCAAGAGGCCAGTGATAAGGGCAGCGGTAGTCTTCATGGTACCGACGAGATTCTGCTGAGGATGTTGCCTGATTCTCACTTTCCAATGTGGTCTTGTCTGAAGGCTTGTTTAGAGAGGCAGGGTGGGCAGCGTGGAACAATTTGTAGTTCATGGGAAGTCAGCTTGTAGTCACCACCAGGAGAATGTACGATATAGGGGCATGTCAGAAGAGTAGAAAATCCCTCGCTCTGCTTCATCAGAGTCGACAGGCTGCGGTGAATCGCGCCGACATGATGCGCACCAACCAAAGATTCCCTTGACGCAGAAGCGAGGAGCTCACGGGTGTAATCTTGGTAGAGATATCGGACACTTTGTTGAAGAGGCAGGTCGAAAGGGACCTTGAACCCTTAGCATTCGGCGACGGTCCCGATCTGGTATCGCCAGAACAGTTTAAGCCCGCCGCCGTTGATTGCCATAGCATGGACTAGATATGGCAAGGCATAAAGCGCCGCTAGATGAGGGAGGTGGGAATCAATGGGGGCTGTGAATCCGTTTCTGGTGTCCAGTTTTGAAGAGCCGCGTATGCGTCACCCTTCAATCTGCTTTACCATCTCTGCATATACACCTACACGCTCGAGTCGAGGCCAGGGGAATGCTCTAGCTTCTTAATGGGGAAACGGAGGCCGAGGCAGTGCAAACCCCCGATGTAACTACCCAGAGTCTTATCGGAAGTCTGTAGGTGAGTGTCGTGCAATGGCGGCTGTTTGGGATGTCGGCATGTGTTTGTCGGGCTAGTCGAATGGATCCCCGGCCAAGGTGGGTATCGTTAAGAGGAACTCGCGTGCTTGAGCACAAGGAGAATGTAATAGGCAGGTGAGAAACTACTAGTTATGGGGCCTAATCATTGAGTTGGTAGGCAGAAAAGGTAGTAGCCCCATGAGATGTCGCGTTGATGAGTAGGTCAGGTTCATAGAGGACACTCCAGTCCCCGGTCACTCCACGTTCACTAAACCAGTAACTTGCTCTGCCGGAGTAAGAAGCTCGATCACCTTTGTGATCAAGTTATATGGTAACTTAGTCTGGTGAAGTTACCGGGTTCAGTCATCTAAATGGGGCTTTGAGGAAACAGGCCCATGGCCGAAGTACCTAAACTCGGGCTACATTATGAAGCCGCCATCTTGGGAGGCCCGAACCGCTATCAGAGCGTCATTTCGGCAAGGGCTGCAGCCGCGTCACCGCCAATCCATCCGCCGGAGCTCTCAGCACACCATGGCTCAAGCCAGGATCTGGGCCCCCTTATGGGTTGTCACTTTAAATCAACTACTACCCAGACGCAGACTGTATCAGGGAGAGCCATAAGTCTAACATCAATTTCCAATCCAAAATAGTTGTGAAATTACACCCAACATGATACCGTTTGTCTTTCTTTGTCTCTTGTGCATTTGCATCTCTGCCGTCTCTCCTCAGTCATATGATCCAAAGCGCGACTCTGCGGACTTCGATGTGGTACCAGACGCCTTCATTGTCGAATTTGAGGGCGATCACTCTGTCGATGTCTTCTATCATGAGATCGAATCCGACCTGGGTTTCGCACTCAGACCTCGGCTCGCATTGACATATCGGCTCTTCAATGGTGCCTCTTTCACCATCACGGATCCCAGCGACAGCAGAGCAGCGGCAGCTGAAATTGCGAAGCATCCCATTGTCAAGAACATCTGGCCAGTCAGGCAGTTTGCCCCTCCCCAGGATGAGTTCGATTTCACGCCGCGGAGCCCTATCAGGAAGCGCGACCTGACCACTAGACAATCATTTGTCAACGACACGTACGCGCCTCATGTCATGACACAAGTCGACCTTCTCCACGCGGCCGGGTTTACGGGCCAGGGTGTGAAGATCGGGGTTATCGACACCGGCGTCGACTACAGTCACCCCGACCTTGGAGCCTGCTTTGGACCTGGTTGCACCATCTCTTACGGATACAATTTTGTGGACAACAACCAAGACCCCATGGATGACTGCCACGGCCACGGAACCCATGTTGTCGGCATCATCAGCGCACGGCCGAACGCCATGGGCTTCTTGGGTATCGCGCCGGACGCGGAAGTTGGCATGTATCAAGTCAGCTCCTGTTCGGGTTCCGTTACCACCGACACGTACATCGCTGCTTTCAATCAGGCGGCAGAGGATGGTAGCGATGTCATCTCGGCCTCTATGGGCAGTGGAGGCGGCTGGCCTGACGATGCGTATCCTCTTGCCTTGGAGCGAATCGTGGACTCTGGTGTTCCAGTCGTAGTCTCTTCTGCCAATAACGGCGCTGCCGGCATGTTCAGACCCACGAACCCAGCCGCGGGCAGAGGCGTCGCGTCTATTGCATCTGTCGATCCGAGTATGAATCCCTATCTTGACCTCGTGGCCTCTTATACAACACATCTCTCTGAGTCGAACGACTTGGTCTGGATCGCCGGAATGCCGCCCATGGAGAACTTGTCCTTGCCATTGTACCATCTTGGTGCGCAAAACTCCAGCAATCGCACCACCGACGGATGCTCCCCACTTGACGGCAATGTTCCTAGCCTGAAAGACTTTGTTGTCCTCGTCGAAGTGGGTTCCTGTGGTCTGAGGGCTCAAGTAGTCAACATTGTTGCAAGAGGTGGAGAGCATATCATGTTTATTGGAACGAACGATCGGTAAGCGCTGCACTCGCTGGACCATCTGGCCCATTTAAAACTTTGCCTGCTAACCCTCCTCTGCGAAGGCCAGCACGTCCGGATGTAAGAAGCTCAGGAGTCCGTGGTGTCGGAATCATTGCACCTTCTCAGGGTCGACGCTTGATTGCGGAGTTGGAAGCCAGACACCAGGTGGTGATTACGATTCCCGGCCCTCTCATGTCGTCTTGGCGGGTGACACGCACTCCCAACACCGTCAGTCCGGGCTTTGCGTCGGATTTCTCGTCGTGGGGTCCCAATTGGGATCTAAGTGTGAAGCCGAATTTGGCAGCACCGGGTGCCAACGTGCTATCAACATACCCCGTGCCACTCGGAGGTTATCTCGTTGGATCGGGTACGTCAATGGCTTGTCCCTTTGCTGCTGGCGTCATGGCACTAGTTGGGCAAGCCAGGGGCACATTCGATCCCGACACTCTCCTTGCTGCACTCGCAACGACCTCGCGCCCGTTGGTGTGGCATGACACTGAAAAGGCCGACGAAAAACAGCGCCTAGCACCCGTAGCTCAGGTGGGCGCAGGGCTCGTCCAGGGCCGGGACGCCGCTACCGTTAAGGGCATCGTTACGCCGACCTTTCTTTCGTTCAACGACACAGAGCACTCTCCAGGCCCGCTGACTCTCACCTTGCGCAACACCGGAGCCGACGACGCTACCTACTCGCTTGGCCACAGACCTGCTTTGACCATGTATGGCTTCGAACAAGGCACCACAACTCTATCGCGTTTCCCCAACGACATTGCCGACGGCGTCTTTGCCGATTTGGACTTTGACAGCAACCCAACCATCCGCGTTGCTGCTGGCGAGACTGTGGAATTCTTGGTCAAGTGTGTAGCTCCCACAGATGTGGACGCCAACAGAATTCCCGTCTACAGCGGGTACCTGACGCTAAATGGGACGAACGGTGACACCTTGACTATTCCGTACATGGGTGTTGCGGCGTCCATGCGATCCACCACCAGAGTTCTTGATCCAGCTGATCCCACAAATGTCTTCCTCAGTCGTGCAGGAGACGAACCGCCTGTCCCTGTTGAAGCCCACACAATCTTCTCCCTGTCAGCACCAAACAACACAAATGGGCCAGAGAGCACCTGGCCTCGTGTGAACTTTTATACCAACACGGGCACTACCGAGCTACGGATCGATCTCATCCCATCTAACGGCACCGCCCTTGGGCTGCCTAGGACGGATTGGCTTGGTCAGCGGACGTTGGGTCAAGTCCAAGGATTTCCTTTACGCTTCTTGCCTGTCCGTGACTGGACAGGTGATTTTATTGGTGTTCTGGCAGATGGGACTGTTGTACCCGAAGGGGAGTATAGATTCTTGGTCAGTGCCTTGAGGGTTTTTGGTAGTCGTACAAATCCGGAAGATTGGGACCGAGTGGCAACCGTTCCATTCTTTCTCCGATATACCAACAGTCTCTAGAGACCACACCCGTGGCGGTCTAGATCTAGATTGATGGCAGGGGGAAGCAAATCATACCAGGCGTGGACTTGGCAGCTGAGGTCTTGGCTGATGCCAAAGTGAGAGGTCGGAGCACCAGACAACGAGTCCATGCTGGTTTTAGTACCTTGGTAGGTGTTATAGAGCACATAATGTATCCGGTTGAGTAGACGACGGGGCGAGATGTTGGCCAGCCAACAAGCAATGAGGCTGTGAAAGCAGCAACCTCTATAAATCACGTGTTGCTTGCTTTTCTTCTTTGAACAAATACACTCGTGCTCATCGCATGGGTTTCCATATTAAGCCTTGGGGCAAATGTTGGCTGTGCCAGGCAACGCTGATCCTTTGTTGGTGGCTGAGCTTGTTTTACCTCGCCTCTGCTGATCCAAGGCAGTCACCAAGATGCTTCCAATCAAGTGTCCCGTCGCATCGTTTATCTGAAGCAGGCCAAGGCTGTGCTCACGCAACCCCAGAATAATCCCTGTCTGGTACGTCACAGAGTTTGGGGTAACAGGTCAGCAGCGTTGCTTTAATAAGACCCTTCGAGTTCAAGAGATCAAGCCTTGAAGACATCAAGACTCAATCATGGCGTCTCTTCCGTCCTATCCCGACAACAATGCACCATCCCCAGCTGGAGATGCACCCCCACAATACGAGAGTATAGCCTCGGGCTCCAGTCAACCGCTTGCGGCTCAAACCGATACACCAACCTTTCTTCTTGATGGCACTGTCGTGCTAGAGCAGTCCCACAACCGGGTTCACTATGAGCTCGGTAGTCCGCTCGGAACCCCCACGACAGAACCTTGCAGCATCACAAAGCACTGCTATCCTCCCAATAACGAACCTTGCGAGAAGCCACCTCGCGTACATCTGTACGATTTCCAAGACACGTGGAGCCAGATGGGGGGCGTCCACCTGGCCATTAACGGAAGAGCCGGCGAAGATCGTGCATACCCGGGGCTCTTTCTCGTCCAGGGTGTAGGTTCGTCCGCGTATCAGGTTGCAGACCACTTCAAGGCGAGCCAGGGGGTCTTGGACCGAATCAAGAACAAAAACCAAGTCACTTGGGTGGACACCAAGGATCGGGTGGTTGGCATCGAGTTCAAACGGAGTCTCAACAAGGAGTCTGGCCAGACGTCACCCCCCAGGTTTGAGGCCAAGGTCCCGCTGGATGAAAAGGAGTTTGATCTTCTGGTGACCTGCTGGTGTGCCAAGGTGTGGCACGAAGCTGGAAAGCCACCAAAGGAGCCCATGTCGTGGCAGAAGTGTTAGTATCGACTCGTCACCTGTTTGACCTCATCTGGGGCTAACCGTCACGTCTTACAGTCAAGCGAGTTGCTGGAGAAACTGTAGTGGCTACAGTTGGATCACAAGCCGGAGCTGGCGGGGTAATCAACCCATGATTAGATTCGAATGTTTGATAGGCGTTGTTCATGATGGAGCCTTACATCGGACCGTTCCATCGGGAATGTCAGCCACGTCTCTCTGTGCAGGCGGCAGTGCGGGGGTCTACATGTGCCGAGCTGAGAACTGATAGATTGCATAAGTTTTGATGGATGTCTCCTTTCTCCTGCCCCTTCCCGTAGCGCTCTATGCACAGTCTAGTATGCAGTTGGTATCCCGTGACAAACATAGCATCCCCCCGCTTGCTTGGAGACACATGGCGACAAGACAGTCAAACGATTGGCTCGTATTCACTCGGATTGAGAGGCAGGGCGTAGATGTGTGCGCCGAGGACTCTTCTAGCTTAGCAATCATGTTGTCTGTCGGTGGTGAGTGTCATATAAGGCGGTTCACTGTGGATTCAATGAGGAACCACCTTTTCCCTGTTGACAACTGCAAACCCCAATCAGTCAATAACAATCAATCAACACACGACTCATTGTCTCCCTTATCGGCCATGGTTTGAGTGGTGGCCCTAGCCCCGGACTTTGACCAAAGGCCGTTGTCACCCACGCGGACTCCCCGATAAGCCAGCCACTCACGGGCGGCCCACACTAGCTCGCGGAGACATTCCTCTTTGGAAAGCCGCTGTCGTGTGGTTTCAGTGGCCACTCTGCCCCCTCATTCTTCTGGATACAGAAGACCTCAGTTTGCTCCCCCGGATAGTTTCTCTCTTTCGTCTGCAATGCAACAGGGGAACTTGCATCATCCTCGTCCGTCTGCTTCTTTCATACCTACGCAATCGACCCACTTGCCTATCTGGAATTCCCCTTCTGTCGACTCTTTGCCTTGAATATGCCTAGACAGAGCGGGACCAAGGTCGAGCGCACGCGCACCTTTACTGGATGCCGGACTTGTCGAAGCCGACATGCAAAGTGCGACGAAGGTATCGTCAATCGTATCTTATCCTCATCACGCGACACAGCTGACTCTCTGCTCTAGCTCAGCCAGAATGCGGCACCTGCCGGAGGCTCGGGCTCACATGCGGTGGGTACGGAGCCCGCCTCTTCTGGATCACAGACGATGCAGTCCGGCCGGAGCTCCAGCAGAGTCATCGGGGATCCGAATACCGGTATCCACTCTTCTCCGGTAAGTCCCCGGTTCCGGATATCCCGACGCCGAGACGGAAGCTGATGTTCCGCAGAGGTTGATCGCAGATTGATGAGTGCCGAATTGTCAGACAGCTTGGGCAAGCAGTCTGCAATGGACATCTTGGCCGACATTGATTCTGCGTGCGATAAGCTGGCTGGTGGAAACTCGGCCATGATCAAAGGCCCTTTCGGAGTTTTTCAATCGATCGAAGAGCCATCACCAGCCGACGTTCTCACATCCTCTCCGGATACCGAAAACTCGAATACAAACACATACCCCGATACCGATAGCTTTATCGAGGAGGTACAGCGGCACGACTGGCCCACCCATATCGGAGACGACCTGGATCTGTTTACCGGTCCTCTGGATCCAAGTCTTTCTCTCAACCCTGAAGAACGTACAGGCTCAGATCAAGTGCTTTTGCCGGACTCTACAATGACAAACTTCTTCCTCGATAACTCCATGGGCGTTGAAGGCTTAGCACTCTTCAGCCCCAACTTTATATCCCAGGCAATGGAAATTGAAGCAGCCGGCCACGGAGACAGCCACGCGGACGATCTTGCAGACAGCACATTCAACCAGTTGGGAAACGAAGTCACGCCGTGTCCCCGAGGACTACCACAAGCCAACGGAGGCCACTTGGGTCTCCCCGAAGAGGCAGAGCCATTGCTTCGTTACTACAAAAAACACGTGGCTGGCGAGAGAACGTCCATGCAAGCAAAACGCAAGTCACCATGGGAAATAATCTTTTTGCCCTGCGCCCTCGAGACATTCGCCGAGCTCTCGCTCTGGAATGAAGCCTCACATACGCGCTCAACCATATTCTATACTCTTCTTGCTCACAGTGCTCTCCAACTACACCTGTCGAATAAGCCTAGCACGTTTTCTTGCGACTGGAAAGAGATTGGTATACGAAACCACGAGAGAGCTCAGCATCACCTCCGCAATGCTTTGCAACTCGAGATGTTTGGTTCCAAACAGGCGAACTACAAGGAGCTTCTGATGGCAATTCTTGGCATGGCCATGACTTCGGTTTGTTTATTCCCTCCGCTCTATTATCAAGTCCGCTAACAAGCTCTACAGCTGCACAATGGTACCCGTGCTTTCCGCGTCTTCCTTCTCGATGCTGAGCGGCTCATTCGACTTCGGGGCCTGATTAACCAAAATCCCTTCAAAACTCGTATGCTGCATCACATGTACACCCATCTCCGGGTCATTGCAGAGAGCATATCATTGTGTGCCGAGCCTCCTTCCGACACGTCCGACGAGAATAGTCCTCGCGACCTCACTCATGGTCGGACATTTCGAATAACCGAAGATGCTCTCAATATCGGCCTTGATCCAGCGCAGGAGAAGACGGATGAAATGGGATACAATGACATTCATCTCGAGATCCAGGGCCGCTGGAGTCATACACTGTTCCCCGTCATCTACGGCATTCCAGAGTCTCTGATGACTCTTCTGTCACAGACAGTTTCCCTGTCCAACGAAAAGGCGCGTCTCGAAAATGTGGCTCGTTGCAACCCAGGAGTTTCAGTAGCCCTGGCGAGACATACAAAGACGCTCGAGAATAGAATATGGGCATGGACTCTGGCGCTCGACCCTCTGGGGCCTCCGAAACCAACTCGTCTAGATCAGGATCTAATGGCTCACCCTCAGGTTCGTTCTATGGCGCTAGCCATACATCAAGCCCTCATCATTTACTTCTACCGCCGGGTTTACGACATGAACGCCATGATCCTCCAAGACCTGGTCAAGAAGACGCTGGACTTCCTCGAGCCTTGCCTAGGCGAGTTGATTGGGGACCAAGACTTTGCCGCCAGTCTCGCCTGGCCGGCGTTTGTTGCCGCTTGCGAGGCCGTGTCTCCTGATCTTCAAGAGCGAGCCCTCAAGTGCTTGTCGGTCACCGATGATAAGGGCATTTACTTTACGCCAAAGCCAGCAAAGGTGATTGTACCGATGATATGGGATAAGCGAAAAGAGTCAGGGGATTGGACTGCGAGCTGGCAGAGTCTTGTGTCGGATAGCTTACTATAGAATTTGTGAAATAATTCACAGGATGATATTCAATGCACGTCAACTATCAGGTTCTATGCACTGCCTACTCTCCAAATATCTTGATCAGATTTTAAGTACTTCTTGAATTCATGTCTATTTTACTTTTTTACTTTAACTATTACATCTTTTCCTTCCTAGGTAATTTTACGCAAGAGGCACGCCGGCATCCTTCAGCAGACCAGCCAGCTCCGCCCGCTCAGCATCGGGCAGGAGGTGGAAGGGCTTTCGCAGACCACCAGTCTTCCATCCTCGCAGCTCCATGCCAGTCTTGACGGCAGGACCGTACTGGTGAGCCTCGAAGAACTTGCAGATGGGGAAGATCTTGGACCAGATCTCGCGTCCCTTCTTGAGGTCGTTCTCAACGGCGACAGCGTTCCACAGTTGTACCGACAGCTCGGGCAGGACGTTGGTGGTGCCCCAGACGGATCCCTTGGCGCCGGCGGCAAGGCCGTAAAAGGTAAGGGTGTCCCATCCGTTGAGGGCGGTAATGCTTCCGTGGTGGTGGAAGAGGAGGTCGGTCAGGGCCGGGGCATTTCCGGAGGTGTCCTTGAGGTACTTGACGCCCACCTCAGAGAGGCTAGCGATTTCTGAGGGCGTCAAGCTGACGCCACTGGCAGCTGGGATGTTGTAGTACATGATGGGGAGGCCGCTGGCCTTGTGAATCTCGTCAAACATGTCCCGGAGCTGGGCCAGGCTGGGGGCGTCGTAGAAGGGGGGCACCACCATGAGGCTGGCGGCGCCAACCTTGGCGGCATGCTTAGCCAGATCGACGACACCGGCGGTGGTCAGGTCGCCGATGCCAGCGATGACGGGAACGCGGCCGGCAGCCGACTTGATGCACTGCTCGAGGACGGCCTTACGCTCGTCAACGGTCAGGGCGGTAAACTCTCCGGTGCTGCCGCCAGGGACCAGACCGTGGACACCGGCATCAATCTGACGCTGGATGTGTACGTCGAGGGCAGGGAGGTCGACGGCCCCATCGGCAGTGAATGGGGTGATGAGGGCGACAAGGATGCCAGTGAGTTCCTTCTGGGGGGCCATTTTGGAGAGTGTTGAAGAAGTGATTTGTTGCTGGGATAGAGTATTGAGATAAGAATGCAACTTGATGATGATGATGATGAGAATAAAGAACAACTCGTCTGATCAAAGCATTCACATTGTCTATTATATGCGTATTCTCTTTCCGTCTGGAATCATCCTTCTACAAATCCGTATATACCCCGCGTCGTTGGTGTGGATTGGGAAACTCTGTAAAGGGTCTTGCCTCTTCGAAATAGGTAGGTCTCCACGACGGGGTCGGCGAGGCCTGCCACGCGGGAATCGGCGGGAGCAGCGGCGAGAGAAGCCTTGTTTTTCGGTGGTGATTATGATGATTAGGGGTACTTTCCTGTTCTGAGGAGCGCTTATCAATGTGATAACTCTATTGATGGGCACGTGGACATGAAGGACCAGAGAGCGATGCATCTGTACTGTACACGCAATCTCGCCATGGTGTTTGCCATTGTCAGCATCTTGGAATGATGATCCCGGCTTCCACAGTGGTTCCAGAAGGCGACCCACGGTTCTAGGGGGTCATGTCCCACTGGGTTTTAGGGTCCAAGGGCTAGGGTGGCCTCGCAGACAAGCTTAAGCTCATTACATGAATGATTGATGGCCCTTGAGAATGATACTGGGAAGAGATAGAGAATATTTGGCAGTGGTTTTATTGGGAATTTAATCTTGTATCAATAATATGGTCTGGCATCGCACATGGACGATATAATGCGTACACGGCAGAGGTGAATTTACTTGAGATATCCCGGGTACGGTCGAGGAGAGAAGGCACACGGCCAGCCTCCCCAGCATGGCAAATCCCCAAGAAGACATATTGAACAAATTAAACTTGTGGCAAAAATCTCAATACTCTTTCACAAATATTCAGACATTTAAACACTTCTATCAAGGCTATTATCATCCCATAGTAGACACACGTTCACGAAATAGCGAGGAGAACCAAGCCGTAATATTCGCATCAATGCAACGCTCAATTCTGCTTGTCCCATGCCATCATAAAAACTCCATGCAAATCTAACAGCTAGTATAAACTTTTTACAATTTGGCTAAAATGCCTTCCGAGTTGAGAAACGCGAGATGACTTCTCGAAATGTCCTTGATCGTACGGCATCTAAAAATTTGTCAGTCAATTGAACACCCGGCAGGGTCAATGGCACCATACCCAGCGAGCGCCATGGCAAGCTTGAACTCGTACATGAGGATCTTGAGAGCAAGCTCTACACCCTCCTGGCCGTTATACTACCGGAATTTTTAGTATTCGTGAATCGCTTGCTTGTGAATTGGCACGTACTGCGAGGCCCCAGATGGGGATTCTTCCGACAAAGCAGTGACTGGCTCCCATGGCGAGCGCCTTGAAGATGTCGGTGCCTCGTCGGATGCCACCATCGACAGCGACGGGAATCTTGCCATTGGCCGCAATGACACATTCTCGGAGTGCGTCAAGGGTTGCAGGGACACCATCTAGCTGTCTACCACCGTGGTTCGATACGATGACACCGTCAAGACCGTACTTGATGGCCAGCTGGACATCCTCAGCGGCGTACACGCCCTTGATCCAGAGCTGAAGCTTGGTGTGCTGCCGCAGCCAGGGAATGGCAGTATCCCAGTCGAGTGACGGGTCAAAGTCATGCTTGCTCTGCGTCAGATCCTCGCTGGATCCGCTGAGTTCACTCTTGCCATCGGAAAGCAGATTGGGCCAGGCCATGTCGTCAGGGAGGACAAAGTTGTTGCGGTATTCGTTTAATCGGCGACCGAGCATAGGAACATCGACAGATAGGAAGATGGCCTTGTATCCGGAGGCTGTAGCAATAATTATTAGACGAGATTGAGACGCGCGCGCAATTGAACTTGGACTCACCTTCAGCGCGTCGCAGCATCTGGAGTGTTGTCTCACGATCGCGCAAAACACAGAGCTGCATCACATAAGGGTTCCCTGACCCTTGGGCAGCGACATCCTCAAGAGAAGCTGTCGCATATGAAGAGAGACCCATGCAAATGCCAATCTTGGCGGTAGCGCGCGAAGTAGCAATCTCGCCGTCGGGATGCGCCAGACGGTGCATCGCAGCCGGACTAAAACCCAGAGGCAGCGCTGTCTTGCATCCAAAGATTTCGGTCGATATATCCACATTGTCGACGTTGACGAGGATGCGCGGTCGGATCTTGTATCTGTTGTAGGCCTCTTCGTTGTCTCTCAACCTGCAGCATGCCAATTGTGAGCTGTGGTGCAAACACAAACACGCAGAGGGAGCAAATCATACGTAACCAGATCCATGGCACCCTCATTGAAGTAGTCTATGGTTACACAGTCAGCATGGGTCCGTCTGGCCTGTTCCAGGCCCGGGGTTGCAGGGTGTAGCTACCCCGATACATCTTGGGGAGCTTCTTGCTGCCAAGGTCCTTGAGGTCCGCGATTGTGTGGACATGGGGATCCCACGAGACGCCTCGGTTAGCCATTGTAAAGGTATGGTAGTATCCAAAGGGTATCTTGGTCTTGAAAAGCAGAAAGAGATAGAGATTGACGACTTGACAGCAACTGGAAGCCAGTCAAATAACTTTCATAGCTGACCAGAAATGTCCCGGCCCCCGATACCCCAGCTTACCCATGTTTGGGGAACATGCCTAAATCGATCAACGAACGTGTTCATGTGATCGATTGGCAAAAGAAAGCCAGCAGTCTAGAAGCCTTATCTCGCCGGCGAGGCCTGCCTGTCTTGGAGGACGAGGCTAACGGACAGCCGCTTCGGATCTTTGTAGGAAAGTGACCATCGGCAGCGGGCCAAGGTTTGTGGGGAAATGGGGGACTTCTTTGTGCGGAGAACAGCCGCTCGAGGCCGGTCCGGGCCTCCGACTCCGGATCTTGAGGTTTGACAATCACAAGGTCAGCTCCGGACGTTTTGGAACAATCTCGACGGTTTGACTTGCCTCATTCGACAAACATGACTTTTGGATTCAAGATGAAGAACAACAAGAGGCATTTGGCTTGAGAAACCAAACAATGATAAAGGCATCCGACTTCACGACTTCTTCAGATCCCAGACACACTCAATCGTCAACCCCGTCGCAGCCATGAAGTCCGCACGAGCTATTCGACGCATCCCTCGGTCTCTGACACCCCGAGTCACCTCGCGGTCTGCCCACTCCATCTTCAACCGTCCTTCTCCAACTTCTCACGAGCAAATCAAAGACCCCCTCCCTACGCACAACTTCATCGGCAACAACTTTACCCCCTCGGCCGCCACAAAGTGGATTGACGTCCATGACCCTGCAACGAACAATGTCGTGACCCGCGTGCCAGAATCTACAGATGAAGAGCTCCGCGCAGCCGTCAAGGCCGCACAGGATGCCTTTCCCGGCTGGAGGAACACGAGCATTCTGCGTCGCCAGCAGATCATGTTTGAGTTTACACGGCTGATCCGTCAGAACTGGGACCGTCTTGCCTCGTCTATTACTCTGGAGCAGGGCAAGACGTTTGCTGATGCTCGTGGTGATGTCCTTCGAGGCCTTCAGGTTGCCGAGACGGCTTGCGGCATCACTACGCAAATCACGGGAGAAGTTTTGGAAGTTGCTAAGGATATGGAGACTCGTAATGTTCGAGAGCCTCTCGGCGTTGTTGCCGCAATCTGCCCCTTCAGTAAGTCCCAAAACCAATAGACACGCAACATCAGAAAATGCAAGCTGACTCTTATGTCTTTTAGATTTCCCCGCCATGATTCCACTGTGGTCCATCCCGATTGCGACTATTACTGGTAACACGCTCGTCCTCAAACCATCGGAACGCGACCCGGGCGCTGCCATGATCCTTGCCGAGATTGCAAAGGAGGCAGGTTTCCCTGAGGGAGTTGTCAACATCATCCACGGAACGCACCGTGCGGTCAACTTCATCATCGATGAGCCGGCCATCAAGGCCATCAGCTTCGTCGGAGGCAATGCCGCTGGAGAGTATATCTACTCCAGGGGCTCAGCCAACGGCAAGCGTGTTCAGGCTAACCTTGGTGCTAAGAACCATGCCGTCGTCCTGCCCGATTGTAATAAGAAGAGCACCATCAATGCCATCACTGGCGCTGCTTTTGGCGCCGCTGGTCAACGTTGCATGGCCTTGAGCACCGTTGTTCTCGTCGGTCCCGACACCAAGTCGTATGTTGAAGACCTTGTCTCAGCAGCCAAGCAGCTCAAGACAGACGGAGGCTTTGAGGACGGTGCCGACCTCGGACCCGTCATTAGCCCAGAGTCCAAGTCGAGGATCGAATCATTGATTGCCTCAGCTGAGGAGGAGGGCGCACAGATTGTTCTCGACGGTCGCGGGTACGCTCCCGATAAGTACCCCTCGGGCAACTTCATCGCCCCAACCATCATCACAGGGGTGACCCCGAGCATGAAGTGCTACACCCAAGAGATCTTTGGACCCGTGCTGCTGGTTCTCGAGGCCCCTACCCTCGAGGCTGCCACAGACCTCATCAACCAGAACGAGTACGGCAACGGAGTGGCCATCTTCACCAACTCTGGCAGCAAGGCCGCCTGGTTCCAGAAGAACATTGAAGCCGGTCAGGTCGGAGTCAACGTTCCTATCCCAGTGCCCTTGCCCATGTTCAGCTTCACGGGTAACAAGAAGAGCGTGGCAGGTGGCGGCACCAGCACCTTTTACGGAAAGCCCGGGCTCAACTTTTACACCCAGACAAAGACCATCACGACTCTCTGGAGAGGCGAGGAGGAAGCAGACCACGGAAAGAGCGTCAACATGCCGACGCAGAGCTGAACAAATAGGGAAAAAAAGGGGTGCAGGGATGGTAGAGGCGTTCGGAGGAGTGGATTTGGGTACAACCCATTCAAAGCAGTTGGAGCGCAGATCGCGAGACATTTTGACGCGCAAGGAAGCTCAATAGAAGAATTCCACGCATAGACAAACCAAAAAACCAATGCAAACAAGGATACCATCGCACACCTTATCTTGCCTCTCGTTGGTGCCCTCATCGGGAGCGCTCCCGACGTTGTCAGCCGTAGTCGACGGGGTAATCAAACCGTCTCCCCCTTCGCCTCAGTAACACGACCATAGGCAGTGGAGAACCGGTGGAGACGGTTCCGACGCGGAAGAGTCCCCAACTCGTCAGAGGGTCGGCAAAGCTAACCCCGTTGCCCGGTGGAACTCCAACGTCATACCTCGGACACACTGCTACGTGTTTTTGTCTGGGATTCCTATTTTTCTTACGTACTGAGAGCAACGTCTCTCTGCTAGCAACGAGCCTGACTCGACTGACGCTCAGCAAGCTTTTGCCAATGCGGAACTCACATCTCCGCATGCTGCCAACAACCCTTGAACGGTCTCGCCCCGTGGAGTTTACCCCCAGCTTTTCTCCTCTCTACCCCATGAGTCCGTCGACTTACCCCATGGGGGAGCAGACGTGCCAATTCCAACCCGTGAAAAAGCGTGCTTTCTCCACCCTCCATCGCAGCATCTACTAACCCCGTAGAGATAAGCTCCGGGCTGTTCGCTATCGCTGACGCCGCTCGAGGGGGGGCGAGGTTTTTGGACCAAGGTTTGCAAGGAACCCACTCTCCCGGTCTAAACCCTCTAGGTTGAAATCATGACCCTGTCATAGCCTGTTTCCCTATCGTTTGGCCTGATACGACCCATGGATGGGGGGCGAGGAAAAGCTAACCTCCAGTGTTTGACCTGGTCGAATCGTTGGCTTGGTCAGAGCGTTACCGTCAATGTCAATCGCTATAAGTTGAGCCCACAATCCCCAGATCATCAAGTCTTGTTTGTGGATCAGTCTGTATTCAAGCCTTTCTCTCTTTCTCTCTCCCTTCATCCTCCTTCTCTTGCATCTGTTCCAGTTGCCTCTTGTCTTGGTATCACTCTCTCAACTCCGGCGCCATGTCGCAGTACTCGAGCCCTCCTACAGAAAAGGATATGAAGCACGAGCAGGACGTCGAGTTCAACAATGGACTCACAACTGTACCCTCTCAAACGGGCGAGGTCCACGACGATGTCTTTGGCGATATCACTGACGAGGGACCCAACTATCGCGCTGTATGTAGATGCCAAGATGGTTGAGCCTCAAAGACTAACACCTCATAGGTCGGTTGGATCGGCACCGTTGCCCTCATGATGAAGACCCAGGTCGGTCTTGGCGTCTTGTCTATCCCCGCCGTTTTCGACGTCCTTGGCATCGTTCCTGGTGTCATCTGCCTTATTATCATCGCTGGCATCACGACTTGGTCTGATTATATGGTTGGAGTTTTCAAGCGTCGCCACACCCAGGTTTACAGTATCGACGATGCGGGTGATTTGATGTTTGGCCGCATTGGCCGTGAGATTTTGGGAATAGCTTTCTGTCTCTGTAAGTGTTCATGAGAAAGCTACATGATTCAAACTAACAATGCCAAAGACTGGATCTTCGTTGCCGGTTCTGGCATGCTGGGTATCTCGATCGGTCTGAACGCTGTCTCGACTCACGGCGCATGTACCGCTATATTTGTTGCCGTTGCCGCTATTGTTGGATTCAGTCTCGCGAGTATCCGTACTCTTGGTCGTATCAGCTGGCTTGCTTGGATCGGTCTTGTCTGTATTCTTACAGCCAGTAAGTTTCCCATGACTCTGGGTAGTCTCATCCCTAACCATGATTAGTCTTCACTGTCACCATCGCCGTTGGTGTTCAAGATCGACCCGCCTCCGCGCCATCGACCGGACACTGGAAGTCTGACTACAAGGTCGTCAACAACCCTTCCTTCACCGAGGCTATTTCGGCCATTTCTTCCCTGGTCTTTGCCTACGCCGGTACTCCCGGTTTCTTCTCCATCGCTTCCGAGATGAAGAACCCAGCCCACTATACTCGCTCCCTGATGATCTGCCAGGCCGGAGTTACCATCACCTACATCGTCATCGGCTGCGTCGTGTACCTGTACTGCGGTTCTTACGTTGCCTCACCCGCTCTCGGCTCTGCCGGTCCTCTCATCAAGAAGATTGCTTACGGTCTTGCGCTCCCCGGCCTCATCGCTACCACAACCCTCGTCATCCATTTTGCAGCCAAGTATGCCTTTGTCCGTATCCTTCGAGGCTCCAAGCATCTGGCTTCCAACAGCCCTATCCACTGGGGAACTTGGCTCGGTTGCACTTTCGTCACCTCCATCATTGCCTACGCGATTGCCAGCGGTATCCCTGTTTTCGGTGGCCTCGTCTCCCTTGTCGGTGCCCTCCTCGGTACGCTGATGTCTTTCCAGCCTATGGGCTGCATGTGGCTCTACGATAACTGGGCTCCGGGCCGACGCGATCCTACTCTTCGATGGTATCTCATGGTTGCTTTTAGCGTCTTTGTCATCGTTTCCGGTACCTTCCTGATGATTGGCGGTACCTACGGATCCATTGTTAGTATCATTGATTCTTACAAGGAGTCTGGTGGTTCGTCCGCCTGGTCTTGTGCCGATAACTCCAACTCTGTTTAAGATGTAGAATGATGTTTTTAGAAAGTAAGGCTAGCGTGGAGCATTTCAAGGGGGCATTCTGCATTACAGCATATAAATTCATAAAGGATAGATCTCTTTTTGATCCTGATATACTTATCTTCTTTCACCAAAATCGTGAAACCTTCTCCATTCGCTCTTCTGTTAGCAATAGTGTTCCCTACTGCTATACCCGACAAAGTGAAAGGAGCAGCGGGATCGCCCTCCAAGACACGTCCGTCGCCTCGTTTATCGATGTGGAACATGTTGCAACATATTCTATTCACTTCTTAAGGGCTGCTCTCTTCACATTTGATTCCCTCTCATCTCACTGTAATTCTTAACCCTATCTTCATGTCAATGGTTCTTTTGCCTCCCCTTTATGAACTTAACAACCTGGCCATCAATAAGTGCGACATTATTTTACGGATCAGCATCCGACAAAACTCTCGATGAGACGTATTGTTTCATGCCTCCCTGAACCCTTGTTTGCAACTTTCCCAAACCGCTCTAGCTCCGAGATACCGGTTTCCATCGGGGCCGGAAGGTCCGATTCGGTACCCACACCTTATCACGTCACGATCTTCGGCCTTGAGATGTCCGGTTCAGGGTATAAAGTCTCCATCCTGACGTCAGTCAGGGCGGGTCGATCAACGGAGATGAAAACTTTATTTCCAAGGCCTCGTTAACCAATCCTAGCCAGTCTTTACAAGTTGAGCAAGCTGGTTTAGACGATCAACAGACAATTCACGGCCAGCAGATATAGATTCGAATACTGAGGAGTGTTGATTTGGCCCATCCTTGCTTATATACCAACAAGGCTCCAGAAATGCATATGGGCCATGCTACTCTTCTGATAGCTAAAAGCCTAGTTGATAGACAAGCTTGCGTTTACTTGATGTTTGTGCCCATTCATGAGTTATCCATAAAAGAAGCCAAGAGTTACGGCGGCTAAAATTCAAGCTCTTGGTATCTGATTCAACTAATCATGCAATGTATCTCTGGACCAGGGCTGTTTCCTTTCGTCAATGGTGCATCATTATAGTTCATCTCGAGTTTCGGGCAACTCAAATGCAGGTTTTGGATCAGCTAATCGCGCATCACAACAGCGTCAAGAGTCATTCTAGGCCGAAGCGGCAACCATGGTGAGATCCGCCCACGGGATTACACACTTTGCGTCTGGATCATCCTCATATTTATTTTTAATAGGATAAAAGACCCACAATCTATGCATTTCAGGACCAAGTCACAACCTAACGAGCATTCTCGATCTCTTCACTAGAGGCCCCAAAGTACTTGTCCAACTCACCCTCCAGCTCCGACCCCTCAATATGACGCATCTCCCTTGCCCTCTTGACTGGATTCACCTTGTCAAAGTGTGCGCTGGCAAAGATGATGTCTAGTTCCTCGAGGCTTCGTCCCTTTGGCTCAGGGAAGAACAACCAGACACATGGAATGATGGCCGCGTTGAACACGGCAAACATGGCATATGTCCTGTATCCGAGGTTCGCAAATGCAGGGGGCGTGATCATGACGATTAGAAAATTTGAAAGCCAGTTCGAACATGTCGATAGTGCGTTGGCTTGGATGCGGATGCGGAGGTTTGTGATCTCGGCGGGATAGAGCCAGGTCATTCCAAGCCAGCCTGGGTGGTTGTTAGCAGTGTCTTTGTTGGAGCGGATGGATAAGCCTACCTATGGCGAAGAATGAGTTAAATACAAAGAGGAAAACGGTCGCTGTCACGCCATATCGGGTCTCGAGTTGAGGTGCACCGTTGTCCGCTGCTGTTCCGGTAGAGACTGTTCCTGCAAGAACTGCCATGGACGCCATCATTCCGAAAGCACCAAACAACATGAGTTTGCGTCGACCAGTGCGTTCGATCAGAGGGAGAGCCACGAGGGAGGCAAGGAAATACTCTGTGCCGTTGAGAGCAGCCAGCAAGCGAGACATCTCGGGACCGAAACCAAGCGAGTTTTCAAAGAGGAATGTTGCACTACAGTGCGTTAGCCAACGTCGAAGCACTATAAACATAAATCAACGTACTAGTAAGTGACGAGATTGATTCCACAAATCTGCTGAAAGAACTGGGCGGCAACTCCGAGCATAGTTCGTCGAAAGTTCTGCGAGGGGCCATTGGTGAGGAGTTCCTTGTAGCGGAACCCACCTCCTCGACTCTGCACTTCAAGCGCTTCTTGAATGGCCTTGATTTCTGTAATCACCTCCGGATCATCAACTGGTTTGCCTAGAAGGCGAGCAGTTACATCACGTGCTTCATCGACGCGACCCTGCATGGCAAGCCAACGAGGAGAATCAGGCAGGTAGAGTAATCCAATCATGACGATAATGGTGAAGAATGATTGAAAGGAGACTGGAAATCGCCAGCGAACGGATCCAGACAGAAAGTAGAACCCGTAATCAACCCAGTACGAGATCATGATACCACCCGAGATGAGAGCACCGGATAGCGTGATTAGGAAACCTCGCTGATGGGGTCGAGCACATTCAGATTGCCAAGTTGGGATAGCTACAAATCGTTAATCACTATGTGAGAGCGTACATGGTAGGAAGAATCTTACTTGAAGTGACCATGCCGTTTCCAATGCCACCAACAATTCTCCCGGCAGAGAAGAGACCATACTCATGGGCAGACGCTTGCATGATTGTTCCGATGATCATGATGAGACTTCCCCAGAACGTAGACGACTTTCGGCCCCATCTTTCACCGTAGAAGAGAATAAGGACTGCACCTAAGAAGCATCCAATCTGGTAAACCGCCACAGCTGCTGCCTGGGTGTTGGGATCGCCAGTGCATTGGTTCGGGTCAGGTTGGTTGTTCTCGGGGTAGTCAAGCCAGCAGAGAGGGTTTGAATCATCTCGTGGTGTCATGAGAACTAGGTTCTTTTGGAAGTCATCCAGTGTAAGGAGGGCACTCAGAACACCTTGGTCGTATCCAAACATGAGAAAGCCACATGATGCAATGATGCCGATGGCCCAGTTGAGCGTAGCACCCTCGAGATGTTTACCGCTGACTTTCCATTCCGGTAGGTCGCCGAGCCGAGAGAAGAACCCGGTAAGGCCAGATTTATGCTTGGGCTTCTCATTGACTTGGCCGTCGACGGACGAGGGAGGACTGCTCCCGTTGTCTCTAGGCTGCTCTGGCTTCTCGGACATAGTGGGCACGAGTATAGAGAAGAGTAGGTAGATGATGTGGTGGATGGGGAAATCTGACACTACAAGACCTGGGGGAAGCCGTGTCTTGTACTCGTCCCCGGAGCCGCACAGAACTCCAACATCGTGGGGCAGAATGGGACTGCGGGAGAAAGGATGACTTGGCTGAAGTCATCTTGGAGTGCTGACGGGTCGAGCCAAGCAGTCGAGCCGTCCAACGACTGCAAGATATCCACAAAATTCTCCATCTAGAAGCCCAAAGACCGCACACTGTTGGTTCAGATTGTCTCTTATAGGCTTCGGAGTGCCTGAAATGTCTGAACCTCGGACCACAAGCTTGGCAATCATCTTGGCCTTGATCCTTTGTGATGAAAAAGCGGCATTTGCGCAGAAACTGTTCTCCACTAAACAGGCAGTAGAATCAAACAATTGCATGCAATGACTAGGGGTTCAAGTATCATGGTGGTTCGTGTGGGTAGTGCAACCAACGCCGAGACACACAATACGGCGCAGCATCGGAATCACGACGACCGGAATACCCGTCTTGGAAGTCCGAAGCACGTCAACATCGGGGGTCTGGGTTCTTTGATAGAACCTTTGTGCTTGGCGACATGGATAAGCTCCATTGAATGACGTTGGCCAAGTTTAAGCTTAAACTTGTGAGTTGGCGATCCTTCTCCACCGAGGAGGCCAGTAATCAAGGCGAGACGCGTCTTGGCAGTTTTCTCACTGCGGCAACAAGAGAGGGATCATCTTGGGATGAGTTACGCCCTTGAATAAAACTCTAGAGTGATCAAGTCTTGCTGCCTCAGATTGGGCTTATGTGCTGGCCAATCGTGAACTACCGTCTATTTGTTCCATTGCATTGTTGCTTACTCTGATTGCTTTCGATTCTCGCTTGTATTACTCTGATTATAAATTGCAGGTCTTTGATTCATCTCGAACCGCACAAAGGATATAGGCTGCAGCTTTAAGCCTCGGAACCATATCACCTAATCCCTCTGACTCTTGAAGACGTGCGGTGAGATAACCTTCAGTGTTCATGACCCTGCTTGGCACTCCCATAATCAAAAGATTAACACGAACAATGGCAATGAATGCAGCTGAGGCAACAGTTTAAGATCTCCTAGGCCTCCAAGTCATAACACGCCCAATGCTCTGCCTTGAGTGATAGGCTCCGACACATGGCCTCTGCATTGCCTAATGTTTCTGAAAGCATAATACCAAGTGATGAAAGTATCGTCGCTAACGTTTGTCTTGATTGGTCTGGGCCCATCATCGTGATCAACTTAGAAGCTGAAGAGCACTTACAGGATAGTCCAAGTCGAGAGCATAACAAGCTAGTCCGAGTTAATATTGGAACGAGAAGTATAAAACACAGTCTTGGTTGTTTATTTCTTTCATGTACCTCTATGAGAAAGTTCATAAGGAAGCAACTCAACATCATTAGTACAAACTCAACCGGAAGCATTGATCTAGGACAACTCGAGCTGTTAGGCTGTCGTGGATGCAGGAACTGTCTCATTGCGTATCAATTCATTTCATCATTACTATAGATTCAAGCATCTATTAAATCTTGAGCACAGCCTTGCCAAAGTTCTTGCCCTCGAGCATTCCAATAAGTCCATCCGCGGCGCTGTCAATTCCCTCGGTGATGGAGAGCTTGGCCTTGACGCTACCGTCCGCCAGCCACTTCTGCAGGTTCTCCTGGTGCTCCTTGGCATAAGCCGGGCCAAACTTGGGGTTGCCGACAAGGAAACCCTGCATGGTGATTTGCTTGGTGATGAGCTGCATGAGACCTTTGATTCCGGTCTGTTGGCTGGCAGGGGTGTTGTATGATGAGATCTACAAGTCATGTTAGCATGCCCATGTGTCGTTTATTCGGAAACAAGCGACTTACCATGCCACAGACGGGAATTCTTCCAAGAAGATTCATGTTGGTCAGGGCCGCCTCGAGATGCTCTCCACCGACGTTCTCAAAGTAAATGTCAATACCGTTGGGCGCAAGTCTGGGAAGAGCCTCCTTGGGGCTCTCCTTCTTGTAGTTGAAGCCGGCGTCAAATCCAAGCTCCTTGGTGATGAAGTCGAGCTTCTCATCCGAACCGACAGAGCCGATAACTGTCAAGCCCTCCCGCTTGGCCACCTGGCCAACAATCTGACCCACAGCACCAGCAGCAGAGCTGATAAAGATGGTCTCACCCTTCTGCGGCTGGCCGATCTTGTGCAGACCAGCCCAAGCGGTGAGGCCTGGCATTCCGAGAGGTCCCAGGAACAGGGCGAGGTCCAGGTTGTGCGGGTTGTTGATCTTTCTGGCTCTGACCAGGCTGGGCTCGGGCACACGGGCATACTGGGCAAGGGGCAGATAAGCCACAATGAGATCGCCCTCTGCGAAATCCGAGGTGCCGCTCTTGAGGACCTTTGACACGGTATCGTTTGTGATGGGCGCGTCAATCTCAAAAGCAGGAGAATAAGACTTGATGCTGGGGTCTCGCATCTTGCCTCGCAGATAAGGGTCGAAAGAGGCGTAGAGAATCTCGACAACTAGACCGCCCTCGGGGGCAGCCTCATCAAGATCGATAGGATGATCCTCGATGACCAGGTGCTCCCCAGCCACGGGGAGCCCGGTTGGGATCTTCTTGAAGATGAGGGTCTTGTTCTGGGTCATTTTGGCTGGTGATTGTGATGGTGACTGCTGCTTTTCCGAATTGAACTGGGTATCTATGATAAAACAAAGCAGCAAACAGCGGAGAGCCGCAGATCTTTTAAAGCAACGAAATACCTACGTTAGTGGCGCGAGATGCCGAGGTTCGCTGGAGCTGATTTGTAAGGCCGGTTGCAAAGTCAGTGCATTGCTTGACTTTGACGGCCCACACGGCGGTGATACTTCCCAATGCGGTACAGCAGAAATGACCTCATTGACTTTGATGTTGCCATGTTGCATAATGATGCGATTTGTACAACTCGTTGCGCATGTCTAAGAACATTTTGCAGTATTCGAGGAATCTACAAAGATATATATAATGGAGTTTTGAGGTCGTAAGCACAAAGCATGTCAGATTGAGCAAACAGGTATGCGACAGGGGTAATCATCCAGCCAAGAGATACAGGGCATCAACCCGCTAAATGCAGGTCCAGTTATAGTGGCAGCTTGCTATATGTACAGTGCCAACCCAGCCAGCTAAAGTGGGTGTATCGGAGCAGCCGGCACAGTTTGCCTCGGCTCGTAGCGACGATCCCCTGTCCTGCTGTTCAAGTTTGCAATTGCCAGAGCTGAATAGGGCCGACTGTCGCCGATTTCTCGTTTCTCAACATAAATTCTTTGTGGAACTAGGTTCATGAAATTTCTAGAAGCACAACCGTCTTCGAGCCGTCTATCTCAATGCCCAAACGGGAAATGAACTCCGAGGACTCAACGAGCACAGCAAGGCAATACAAAATCTATGCTGTAAATTTTTGTTAACCGCCAGCAAGACAAAAACAACACTAAGTAGGCCAGTATTTGCTGAGACAGTCATGCCTTTCTATTATTAAGCATAACGTCAAGTATTCATCCATTAAGCTTCCTTTCAGGCGTGTGAATTAATCATGCACCCTGATGCGACTTATAATTACAGAGGTCTTGCCTGTATCTTCTACGCACGCATATGACCTGCCTCCCTGCTGGAAGAGCCGCGAGTTAATTCCAAACACAGAGTCTGGTACTGTATATACTCGAACCTCTAAAGAATCTAGGAATCCTTCGCCATATCTACCGAGCGTATATCACAAGGATGACGCCGCCGGGATGCAGATAATCAAGACACAGCGACAATTGACAGCAGAAACAGTGGCAGTGGGAAGCGCAGAGAGTATATACAGAGGGTGTGCTGAGGCATATTCGGAGAGGACAGCACAGTTATTATCAGTACCAGAGAGGATTTGATCGAGCCAAGAGAATAATCAAAAGCCGAGACTTGAAGCATAAAGATACAGCAACAGGCATGGTTATCCTCTGTCACTACCAAGCAAAAGTACGTCTTGTCACAGATAGAGAGCCTGCTGGCACGATACTAAAAGACGCAGTTTTAAACCTGATATTATAAACCCAGCAGGAAGAAGAATTCACATTAAAAAATCGCTAAATCTCGGCACACTCTATCGTCGTCGCATCTATACAAAATCCAAATACTCTCTTCGCTTTTCGTACCCGTTCCTCGTCTTTTCCAATAACCCGCTTTTGAAATCCAAATCAAACCCTAAATAATCTCGAGAAGAACAACATAGTACAATAAAACCACCCTCCTCGCTTCAGTCACTGACCGTACCATGTAGGGGGAGTCGACCAGTGTCTCAGCATAGTATCAACAGCCGTTCTCCATTCCAACTCGAAGCACGAAGCCAGCTGCTCGACGTCTTCTTGCGTTGGTAGCATTTCTCCCCACATCTCTTGTTTTCCTGCCTCCAGGAGGGCATATAGGGGGATTAGTCCGTCGTCTCTTATCTTGACCAGACAGAGCCACGCCGTGTTCCAGCTGCGGTTGCTCTCGGGATCACTCAACACACGTAGGTGCGCGTCTTGCACAATGTCACCGCAGAAAGGATAGTTCGGCGTCAATCCGTGAAGTTCGATGAGAAACTGGTTGCTGGTGACATAGTTGGCCCAGGCCAGCGTCATGGGCTCCTGGAAAGCGCGGGCATCGTCTTCGTCTTCGCATGAGGCGGCTATTCGCTCGATACGGCGGAGTTCGGTAAGGGTGTTGACCTGGTGAGTTGTGAGAGAACGGATGAGCTCTCGCACAGGGGGCTAAAGGGTTAGTCGAGGTCTATACGACACGGGAGGGGATGACTTACTCTCTGCCGTCGTGATTTCTTACTAGAACGATGGGACGACATAACGAATACGAGAATATTTGGAAGATATGGTAGTATGTGGCGTTGTGGGTAGCTTGCAATGTCCTTGTCTGCTTGTCACAGTATGAATCGAGTGTCGAGGGTCTCAATCGATGGGAAGCTTCGTATCCGTTATGTATACTAGCCATCACTGTCCACAATCATGTTGGGTCAAGAATATGGTGTGTGCAACGTATGATGTAGCTCAATATTATGCACCCAGAAAAGAAGGGACTGAGACATCAATAGAACCTGTCACCTCCTAAAGTCCAAAAGACGTCAAGATGCACGACGTCAAGGCGTTGACAGCCACGCCCGAACCCCGGCAGCTTGCGGGAGCTCAGACCTCTTTCACGAGCAAGATCAAGAGCTGAAGTTCGTGTTGGTGGGATGGGAAGAGTGGAAATACTTTTACCGGGAGGGTCCTGGATCCGTGATTGGCCTGGTGACGGATGTTGTAATCGGGGAAAGGGACCAAGACCTTGAACAGCCACGATGCCGACAAGGGGATATCAGAGCAGCTTAGATTGCTCAGCCCGGATAGTGGAGGGGTGTCAGGCACGGAGCTTCGGGTAGTGGGTGTTAAGCGCGAAGGCTGCTCCCGGCCTGACTGTATGGAGCTGAGAAGCGCGTATGAGGTGAGCTAGACGCGATACACAGACTTACACAGCATCATCAAGGCTCTGGTAACATTTCAACCTGAAGCAAAGATACAGCAAGGCTGAGCCAGTGAAGCCTCGATGAATTCCAAAGAATAAGAGAGCGTCGGACATTGGGAAACTGCCGAAGTTGAAAAGGGGGGCGCGTGTAGGTTCAGCCAAGCCAAGCTAACCACAGGATTCCAGAAATAAACACAACAAATCTAAAGTAGTCCATGATCCCTGATCTCCCAAGGCATACGGGCCAAAACTGGGGAAACGGTTCATGGCAGGAGGTGGTCTCCGGAAATGCCCTGCCGAGAAGGGGATAGCCACCCACGATTTCGTCAACAGGGGGAACCAAGGGATCTGAGCCGAGGAAATGTGGACCGAATTCAATGCCATGTGCTCGCCAGAATCAATAGAAGCAAAGATACTGATTGGGCCCTCCGGAATGGTAAGCGGTTGAAGCGCGCGTCACTGAGCTCAGACAACCACCACCACAGCCTCCGCCAGGACCACATCTAATACTCTGGGGCGCTGCACCGCGCGTAAAATAGACGCGCAATTTGGCATCTGAGCTCGATCGTGATTCAGTGCCCAGACGGGTTGAATACGAGCCGATGGGCGGCCTCCTGTGGGTGAGCAGCTGCGGCCCTGACATGCTGACTCGATCAGTTCAGCCCTACATTCAGGTTCACACTTCCTGATGCGGAAAGACTGGACAGGGGGGGGAGAAAACAGAAAGATACCATGTATAAGATATCGGCGTCCAAAGATGAAGTGAGCCGAGGGGCCCCGAGCTAGCTTAATCCATCCCCAAGAAGCGGACCGAGCCTTGGTTGACGTGCCCAATGATGGGCCGAAGAAGATGGAATGTCCGGGGTCCTATTAAAAGATGCAAGGCGCGGAAAATTAATCAGCGGCGTTGAATCTATTGTTGGATCAGGATGACGGGCTGTGAACGGACGAATGAGTGGCTGTGCGGGCCCTGGCTAACCTTGCGGATGGGGTCCCGTACAGGGGTTTTAGTTGATGTGATGTGCACGCCATCCCGATTGAGAAATGGGAGAGACAATAATTAACTTTGTCTATGATGTTGAATTTCGGTTGTGAATTCGGTTGTTGAAGATGCGTGGGGTGAACGAACTTGAGAGAAGGATTCCAGCACGACATTCACAGACCAGGCAATACAGACGCTTCATGTACAAACAGGAGCTATCACATGTACATAGCCACCGTGCCTTGCAGATAATCAAGCCATCTAAAAGCCATTTGGAATCACCGTTCAAAGGAATACCATTCCCAACCATCAAATCTCTTCCATCAAATCGAGAGTTGGACGATAAGTCAAATGGTTCGTGCACCAAACCCCCTGAAATTGACAACTCCACCTAATGACATCGAACCGTAGATGGCGCAGCCCACTCTCTCCCTAAAAATAACACCGCGATCTGGAATTCCGGACTCCGACACCTCCGAAAGCCGGGGAATGTTTAACTCCCCAATAATCATTTAAACGCGATTAAGCGCAGCATTCTGTTTGTCTTGGCCGCGCCTCGAATGTGGCACTGACTTGAGCAGGACCCTGGTACCGAGGCTGTTACTCGATCGACATGTCGTCATTCCCAAGGCGAACAGGGTGACGGCCACAGCATCGTGAGTCGGGCTGCGTTACTGCTGATACCAAGGTTGGCCAATCTGTGACAACAATGCATTAAGACGGGCAGCCTGTTGCAGTAACAAAGGGCACTTTTTTGACACGATGTTTGCATCAAAATCAGTACTGCAGAAACCTGTAGCTAGTTTGATATAACTAATCACGGGACGTGTCCTCTTAATCGGCGCTTTTTTATGCCAGCCAGCAGTAAGAGATGCCTCCCTGCCTCGGTCGCTTTAACCACTCAGTATTTTCTCTCATCTGGACCATCAATACAAGGTTTCCATCTATTGCCTTGATGCGTTGAATTCGATAAGACGACAGCCATTCTTTGCAGCCTAGACTTGTTTGCCCACCTCAGTTGCTTTCAACACCAACTCAAAGGTTCACACCATTGGGGAGGTTTTCTAGGCTTTACTGGCATGTGGCCAACCATACAACTGAAGAATGCCATAACAAGAAGGTTCCCTCCAGCTGCAGCCCATGTACACCCAAGTCCTTAAGCTCTAGTGTTATGTGCCCTCACCCACGTCAATCCCCAGCTTATCCCGAAAACACAGTTCCATAGGGTAGAAATGTTTCTCTTACCAACACTGAAACTTGCTCAACTCTCTGGCCCGGAACTGTTCCGTTGGGTGGAGACTCTGTGAACCCATGCTCCTCGACATCCCCGGTTACATCTCGCCCCATCGTTTGGATATGGAAACTCTTGACGGCAGGCGGGATCACAGCTTCATGTTTTACGTAAAATGGCTCCGTCTTGGTTGAGCCAAGGTCTGGAGAGAAGTGGAGGCGATGGGCTCTTTTCCCTGGGGTAACAGACTTGCCCATGGGGAAATCCCAACAGCCCAGGGTCATGAAGGGGGAAACGAAATACATCAGCTTTTGTCAGACATGCTGTTTGCGTTTATTCCAACGGTCGTTGGGTTTGAGTGCATGCAGGTACGCCACACAGCAAGCCTCACAGACTAGTTAAGTTGGTCAAGGATGAATGAGGCTCAAGCTATCAAAAGGGAGACCAAGATAGGGTCCGCCGATCAAGAGCCGCCCGTCTCAAAGCAGCTGCTTCTTTGGGCTTCAGGAAATATAATACCCTGACCTGGCTGATACAATGCGCTGTTTTCTTCCATGCTTTCATCCAAAGACCACATCATCTTGCTCCATGATAATAACCTGATTTATTACCCCTACAACCTGCTTTTTAGTTGAGGCGCGCTGGCTTTCCTTTAGATGTTTATCAACACTGAGGCCATTGTCCGGCTTGAGCGTTTGTTACGTCAAGGGTGCAATCAACAACGGCCAACACTCGACCTGGATCGACATGGGCTGTACGTATCTCGTTACTGCTTGCTGAGCCTCATGTTTCTTCAGCATCGCCCTCATCGATTAAAACTTCCCCCATAGTCCCAGCACCAGAAACCGAAAACTCGATACTCCCAAGATCAAATACCTCCTACGCAAAACATGGCCTCTGCAGAGAATGTCCCCACTGCGGGCATGATTGTGGGGAGGTTTTCATACTCCACGATATCATGGCTTCATATGAGGAAGGTTTCGCCGGCCCAGGAGCAAACACCTATCGCCAAGGGCGTGGCAATGTCAGACAACGCCAAGCCATGTAATTCGAATAACTCATAGAATTTCTAGGAGAATTTCTAGAAGTATAAAAGTGTTCGGGGGACGCCGCTAGTTTGGTTCAGTTCTTTATCATATTCTCAAGCGCCTCGAGTTCCTAGCAAAGCCCTCCTTGACTTGTCCACACAAACTGAAATCTTTTCTTAGACTTGATGTGTCACACATTTTTCTTCCATGAACGCAGTGACTAAGGGAAAACACCATCAGTCTCTCCAATAATATCTTGTTGATTCCCCTGAACACCAACAGCATGAACGCCGCGATGCCTTCCACTCCGAACGAAACCAACAACGGCATCGTCCCCTTGGCAGACAGCGACCACATCGACACCAAAAAGCAGAGTAGCGATGCTGAAAAAGGCCAGTTGTCTGGAAATGACGAAGTCGACTTCAAGGCTGCTCCTCACGAGGAGGTTGCCGACAACATCTTTGGTGGTGAGGGAGGCGAGGGCTTCCGAAACATGGGACGCTGGGATACACTCTTTGCTCTGGTCACGAACCAGCTAGGTCTTGGAGTTCTCTCCCTGCCGTCGTGTCTCAAGATTCTCGGCATTGTTCCCGGACTCGTTGCTATCATCTCGATTGGTGTCCTTACTTGGTACTCGGGCATCCTCCTCCACAAGTTCTACTGTCGACACCCTCACGTCGTCAACATGATTGACATGGTTGCCGTTATGGGAGGTCGCCGTTGGGAAATCGTGGCAGCAGTCGTAATCTTGATCCAGCTCCTCATGACCTGCGCTTCATCTGCCATAACCCTTTCCGTCATACTCAACACCATCAGCGAACACGCCGTGTGCACCGTTGGCTTCATCGGCATCGGTTCCTTGATCATCTGGCTCTTCTGTCTCCCTCGCACAGTCAAATTCGTCTCTCAGAGCGGCGTCCCTTGCTTCCTCAGCATCATCATCGCGTCCCTCATCGTCATCATCAGCCTCGGCGTCAAAAAGCCCACCAAAGCCCCCGAAGATTGGAAAGCCGAAATTGTTGTCGCGGCCTCGCCAGATTTCAAGCAAGTCTTCAACGCCTGCCTCCGTGTCTTTTTCGCCTACGCCGGCAATGTTGCCTATTGCTCCTACATGGCCGAGATGAGAGACCCAGCCCGCGACTTTTCCTTTGGTCTTTCATGGCTATTCATCGTGTCGATTGCCGTTTACTCTACTGTCGCAATCGCCATCTATTGTCTAGCAGGCGAGTTCACCACGTCGCCTGCACTTGGCTCAGCTCCCATGATCTACGCCAAGGCAGCATATGGCGTGATCATCCCAGCAGTCTTGACTACAGGCCTCGCCAACGGTCATATCGGTATCAAGTACATGTACATTTCTGTTATGCGCAAGTTGAAGGCCACGGACGAGATAACTTCCTCCACACTTAGATCTTGGGTCGTCTGGGTCTCCTCCGCCACCGTCTTCTGGACCTTGTGCTTCATCCTTTCCAACGCAATCCCGATTTTCGATTCTATCCTCTCCATCAGTTCCTGCACAACTTATGCTTGGACTGCCTGGGGTATCAGCGCCTGTTTCTGGTTCCACATCAATAAGGGTTCATACTTTGCCGACTGGAAACAGATGGCCTTCTTCGCCTTGAACGTTTGTCTAATCGGGCTCACCCTCTTTATGAACAGCGTCGGGCTATGGTCGGCCATTTCAGAACTCCTGGATAGTTTCAAGAGTGGTTCAGGAGTCCGAGGCTCCTTTGACTGTGGAAACAACGCCAGTTTCTAAGCCAATCCCAGCCGAAACTCATCCTGCTGTTAGCACTTGAAGACCTTTAGCAACAGCCATAACTGAGGCCTGATGCTGTCTCCGCTTACATTGTATCTAGATTGTCTTCGTCACCGTTGTATTTTGCATATAGATCTCTTCACATATCAATACGTTATTTTTATCGTCATCCTATGTGTCGCAACGCTGTACACTCAACCCGTGACCAGCAAGTTCCCATAACCACCGTGATACCACCAACGAGGACTACACTCCAGGGTCTCATAGTTCAGTGCCTATTCAATGATGGATGGATATGCAAATCGGTGTGGCCTGTGTATGTATTGATCACATATACCGCAGCAGCGTCTATCATCGAGTGGCATTGTCTTGACGAAGCCGCTTTCACGCGTCGCTTCATTATCCTGACACCACTCCTCTTGTACTCTTCTTCTCTTTATGCCTGGGCATTTTCTCAAGCCCAAAAGAATTTACCCACCTACATATATCGCGCCAAAATGTATAAAAAATCTATCCAAGATGCCGACTCAGCTGGAGGGAGAGGTTGCGATCACGACAATCAAGCTGACTCTGTCTCGGTAGAAGCATCCTCGGAGCCTACCCAATCGTCGCTCTCGAGGCCAGCGCCATGGATGAACAAGGAAGCAATCCAACCACAGATGGCCAGGCCGCCGAACAGACTCCATGCCAAGGCCTCGCCCTTAGGATGGATGCGAGTTGACAGCGTAAACAGGGCACCAGACACAAAGGGCCCAATGCTGCGACCCAGGGCAGAGAGGGTCTGCGCCAGACCGTTCAGGCTCCCAAGACTCGCGTGTGACGGGGCAGAGTTCGTAATCTATCTGCATGTTAGTCCAATTCACCACAGTCCAACAGAGCAGGCAACTCACCAAGAGCATGACGCTTGATAGGCCACCCACAGCACAGAGGTTCTTGAGGATCAACACCACCCCAAGCTCCAGGTAAAGCCACAGCTTTCCAGACCCAACGCCAAACAGCGGCTTGTCGTCGGCGTACCCAACCCACGGCATCAATACCATGCTGATGCCGAGACCCAAGAGGGCAAACTGATATGTACCAAGATTCCCCATCCTGGTCTTGAATGGCTGAAACAGGAAAGCTTGGAAGATGATGCTGGCCAGCCCAGCGACACTTAGACTGACGCCAATCTTGCTGGGAAGAAGGTCGCGACCAGCTGGTGGGGGAGTGGCAGCAAAGATGGGGTACAAGCTGTTGAAGGAGATGTTGGAGAGTTGAAAGACGAGGTACGTGCACAAGACAAGGATGGTGGTGCCCGTAAGTTCTTTCCACGTAGATCTCGCGGGATCTAGCTTAGGGTCTTGGTCGTCATCGTCATCTTCTGCTTCATCGTCCGAGTCATCAGAGTCGCCCGTGGACAGCAATGGCTGAGTGTGCGATCGTGCGCGAGGCCAGCGCGCACTCCAAGAATGACGCCGAGGTGGCGGCTTTCGAGAGGGGAGCCATGACAGGACCTTCTGTACCCAAGCTGGCAGCTCGAAGTTGACCTGGGATTTGTCAAGAGTTTCCTCGAACCAGATTCCTACCACCACGACGCTGCACGCAAGCAGCGCAGCCGCAAGAATGTTCGGCGCCAGATAAGGAAACTCGTTTCCCACCTTTCCGACAAGAATGCCACCCAAGGCAGGCCCAGTGATACTGCCCAGGGAATATATAACGGGCAGGTAGGTAAAGGCTCGGCTCTGGTTAGATCGATCGGTGACCTCGCCCAAAACCGTCGGGACGCAGGCGGCATTGCCATTCAACAATCCCATGGCGACATGGACCACTACAATCTGCCAATACTGCTTGCAGAGTCCAAACACGCAGAAGCAGCACATGAGCGCAAAGGTGCCCATGATCAGGACCGGCTTCCTCCCAATCACGTCCGATGCGTATCCCCAGAGAAAATTTGTTGATAGCTGAGCCAATGCGAATGCGCTGGCCAGAATCCCAACATACAGGCCGGCCTCGGCAGGAGGGATCCCTGGCATGGACACCACCATGTCGGGGAGGTATGGAGATATCGAGTTCAGGGCGGTCTGCTCAGCCAGAGACAAGAACGCCAGCAGAAGTAGCTGACGAACAGGCAATGGCGTCTCATCGTTATCGTCTTCGGAGGCGGTAGAACTCGCGTCGGACGGGGGAGAAGGCTGTTCGAGGGGCGTCTTGGGCGGCGTCGTGGGAAAGGTCTGGTAGCGATGAGACTGTCGTCGCATTGCGCTGAGTGTAGGAATCGGCGCGCCGGCGTGGAACGAGCCTGACGAGGTGGTTCGACTGGCGGCGGTGGCTCTTATCGCGGGCGTGGCTCGTGAAGGCGACATGATGGGCAAGGTCAAGAGCCTCTCAAGGCCCTGGGAAAGATTGTCGCAGGGCGTCAGTCAAGCCTCTTCAAGCCCGTCGCCTCGCGCTGGGATCCGGGCACCGGGAACGGGAACGGCGAAAAGTGGTGACGTAGGGCGGGCAAGATTTACTCGACGGCGGGGCTGACGCGGGCCAGAAGGAGGACAGAGCTTGGACGCGACAAGGGCATTGCCGGAGGAGGGGAGGGGGAGAAGGCAAGAGCTGGTCCAGCCTCTAAACCGTCGTTTGAGCGAGAATTGAGCGATTGAGGAGTAAGGATTGCGAAGGGGACGATTGTCGCAGATGCCCGCATTGAAGTGCAGCTGATGCCCGCCGCGTGAGTTGCATTGAGGGTACGTACCTCGAAAGATCTTTACAAGCGGGTATGGTCCACTCCAGGCTTGACATCCAATCAGACCCAGGGATTGGCGAGGAACCGGACGGCGCGTTCCGCTCTTTGGGAGAGGCAAAAGCTTGGTTGTTGTGCTTGATCTCGTAACAGCGAATCGAGCCTTGAAGGGTTGTTTCGATCACGAAGAAGAAAGTTATTGTGCCAGTGAGAGGACCATGTTTGAATAGAGCTGCAAAACACAGGCAGTTTCATATGAACTGCCCCGGTGCGCCATTGAAACGAAATGACAGGTCGGCACGTGCTCTGGGTTAGTCGGTCTTGAATTGAGGATGACGACCTCTCTGAATGAATGTCATCGTGACCTCTACGGTTATTATAGTTTACGTCACTGCAAACATGACGCTATTATGGATCCATGCCAGTTGCTAATCCCTTGGGTTTTGTCTCTCGCAGCAATTAATCATTGGTCAAGGTGAGCTTGGAGCTTGGAGCTTGGGTCTAACGGCAGGAATCCTGCTTCCGTCATCTGAACAGAGAACGCAGGAAAGCGCTCGAAGAGAAGAGCACAGGCGTGCACTTTATGTATGAAGAAAATTATTCATCCTTTCTATTTGTGTGCTCTTGCTCTACTTTATGCTCCGTTCCACTAGAGCTGCGTGATCACTCACATTACAAATGGTGATGGCCTAGCCGTATCATTCCCCCGTGATCACTACCTATCCACAGCAGCTATGGAGTTTTTCTCAATGTCCCGCCCCAATTCCTTCACCGTCACTCTTCCAAACGCGGCACTCTCGAAATGAAAAGCACCATTCAAGCGAGCCGCTCCAGGAGGCTTCAAACCACTCTTCCATGTCGTCGTCTAATCCGAGTGTACATAGTTCCACCTTGGCTATGGAAGAATGCCCATCCTTGGTCTTTTTAAACCCGAGATGAAGGTTTCGAGAGCCATCCACAGGGATAATTGGGTCAAGACGATCAAGACGCATGTGGCCGAGGGATGCCTTGTTGCCGTCTGAGTAGCGTAGGAGCAGTCCGGTGATCATGGTCTCACCTTTCACCGTTTGTCGACAGGGCACCACTTCCACGACGTCCTCAACCGAGGCGCGGGACCAGTGTGGGTAATTGAGAAACTCAGGATCGGCTAGGTAAGACAAATAAGCCGAGGTGAGGGCTGGAGTGTATGCATAGCCTGGACAGGGAATGTCAAAACACAGTTCGCGAATGCAAAATGGTATCAGGCTATCAAAAAGGAAGAGGGGGAGGCCTCGTTCGTCAGATGGGGAAAACAAGAGGGTCCATTGATACTTGCGTTCGTCTATTGTCCATGTTTTTTGGCGTCCAAAGAAGAGCAGGCGCCCGCTATTCATCTCAAATGCCAGGGCTTTCTGATCGTTCGAGGAACGGTGCCGCCGCACCCAGATGTGGTCGATGCGCTCGTCTTTCTTGATGGGCATATATATCCAAGCCGCGTTATCGGGGGTGGATTCATACCACGAAAGGTCGTCGTCGAATCTGCGATGGGTATGGAGCGCAAGGACGGCAGGGTCGCAGCAGATGGAGTAGCCGATGATGTCGGGGTCGTTGTGCCGGAAAATGGACATCTGGCACGGCTCTGGGGTTGGGGCGTGGGAGAACAGATATCGAAATGGAGAAAATTCAGGATCTCGCGGGAGGGAGAAAGATGGCAAGCACCTTGTTGTTTTGCTTCTACCATGGTAGTCGCGATACGATAGGTATCGCAGCTTTGTACCCTTTGAACTCTGGTCAGCCACATTGCCATCAACTCTGAAGAGGGACGTGTTACATCACTGTGGAAGTACAATGGGGCATCCAACGCGTAGACCGAGAATGACTTCCACCATACGCCGGGAACATTGCTGACTGTGATGTAGTCGTTGGCCAATATCACCTGCGTGATGCCGGCATGGTCTTCAGCCACGTAAATCACCTTGGGCGGAACCCAGCAGTCATCTGACACTGGCGCATTTCTGACAGATTGGAGATATCGCCGACCCTCGAATGCGGTATAGGTCACCGTAATCGCTGATGCAACAGAGACTTGGCAGGCGACAGCCCGATCGCCAAGAGATAGCGAGGCGTTCTTTGCTACTGCAAACTCTTGGATGAGCTGTCCAGCCACAGCTCTCCTCAGCTCTGCTGGTAGTGGCAGAGACATCTCAAGCCTTAAAGCTAGTTCGTCTTGGAGCCAGCGACGTCGTACTCTCTCTAGATGCGGCGATGGCTGGAACGACCAAGCGCTGAGCCGGAGCACACGGCCTAGGGGTGTGTCACCGACGATGCTCAGGCACGAGGGATTACAACCAACACCTTCTTCAAACGGATGAGCGCACTAATCGAGGCTGGGACAGAGAGGATGTGTGTCGCCAAGTTGAGCTGCTTCATCATCATTCGCGACCCTTGTCCACGGGTGGAAAGGAAGCGGTCCCGACTTTTCGTCATCCTCTTTTACTGCGAACCCGATATTAGTGACATGGGATATGTATCAGAAGGCTTTTTATGCGCTTACCAACGATTATGATGTCTTCACGGTGTAATTTGAAGTTGCAAAGACCACATCGCGCTGTTAGCCCCGGGGTTGGCATCTTGGGTGTCGTGGGGAAGAACGCTACAGAGAGAGGTTCAGCAACAAAAAGAATAGAAGCAAAGCGACAGGAGCCGGGCTCGGAAGATTACCGCGTCCGAGATTCAGGTCAAGTGACTGGCCTAGGTTCTTTGGTTGCACAGCAAACAGATCAAGTCCGGAGCAAACGGGTTTGAGATGATGCAATACAGTGAATCAGAGACGAAGGCGCGTCACCAGGAAATGGTACCTCTCTAGAGGCTCAAACCATACACAGGAGTTTATTTACACCTTTGTTCTATTAAAGCTGCTTCAGAGACTTGTTCCTCGATGCATTACGCGTGATCCAGCCAAGCCCTCTCGAAGCACCATGACACTGACTCCCAATCGGTTAAAGGTTGACAGGTACCCTGTAAAAAGGTAGCCACAGAGACCCCATAATAGCCCATTTTTCCGATTGTTAGGCTCTCGAGGCAAAGGGACACAGCGATATCCTACGTCTTGGGTCCAGAGTTGGGGGGAGTCTTTGGCCCTCAATGGAGAAGGGCTCAATGGTGGGCGCCCGCCCAACAACGTCAAAAGCTCAATAGTGACCTTGGCTCAATAGAATTGGTTTGACAGATCAAAATAATGGCGAGAACGAGAAGTTATAAAGACAGAAGCGCCCGTTCATGAGATCTGAAAAAAACTATAAGGGCAAGTGACTCCCTTCGATCAGGACCAAGAGCAATTCTCACCATCTTCCCAGGTGAGCATCCATCGCCCCAGTTGGCACTCGACAGAATGACTGGGAAAACCACAATCCTCGAGGAGCTGACCAAGCCGAACCCACTCGTGAATAACATGGCCAAATGGGGCCCCAACTCTGCGAATAGCAACTGGGCAGCAGTGGAAGGTTGGACACTTTGGCAGGACTTCACTGCTGAGAGGTTGTACGCCATCTTCTCTGACGTGGTCGAGTCTGAATGGAACATACGGAGCGAAATACATTCCACGCCGACAGACTGGGATAGCCAGGTCTATGATGAAGACGGGCTCGAGCACGCGGTACTCAGCACCCATCTTCTCCCTCCGGTCAATGCCGCTCTGAGACACGGTTTGCGGTATGCCAAGCTCGACAAGCTGGCCAGCATCAATCTGGGTCGAGCTGGGCGGACTTATTATGAGCCTGGAGGGGACCGCCGGTTCAAGCCTGACTGGGCTCTCTGCTCCAGCAACCACATTGAAACATTCGCAGACAACAGTTTTCGCTACTACAGCCTCATGCCAGGGGACAGCAAGCTTTCCAACAAGTGGCATAGCTCATTTCGCCAGGAAGCGACCAAATTTACCACTTGGAGTGATCCGGTACGACAGATCCTCACATATTGCATTCAATCTGGTTCTCGATACGGCTTCATAATCACGGACAAGGAACTTGTTGTGATACGAATTCGTACCGAACCCACTGGGTCAGGTCTGGGAGCTTCCAAACCTTCTCGTCAGCAGCCTCAACACTCCTACAACACCTCAGCAAGTACCGACATGTCAATGCTTTCGACTAGCATGCGAGATATGTCCATCTCAGGTTCGTCGTGGAAGTCCACCAGTCCGGCGGTTGACGGGCACCCCATAGAATATCGAGCGATTCCCTGGGAGAATCATGGGAGGGGCAAACGCCAGTTGACAGTCCGCCTCGCTCTTTTCTACCTGTCCTGGATGGCTGCTCTCGGGCGTAATGAGCCGCAGCCCAGCTATCCAAGCCTAGACTCGGCGTGGTTTAGCATTGACGGAGCTTTTCTCCACAACACCACAGGCCTCGTGTCCAAGAAGAGTGCGAAGAAGGTCGAGTATCCCGACCCGTCGGGCGAGAGAGGGCCGAGATGGGAGACCATCGAGGGCGACGATGACGGCGAGTCCATGCAAGTCCTCACATTGGAGTCGGTCCTTACACTGGACGTCACGGAGCATGGTGGGAAAAATTATTACTACTTCATGGACGATGAAGAGCCCATGCTCATTACGAGCGGTATTCCGATATATGACAGTAGCGGGGAGCAGTACGGATACTTTGACGGGCTGGCGTGGAGGGTTGGAAGCCCACCTCAGCCTTCAGAGAACACGGCCAAATCTAAGAGGAAGAAGCACCGAAAATGAGCTGAAGGGATGTAGGATACCGGGGTATGGATTTCCGTTTCAGATTGTCAATGCCCCCATTAAGCAGATTGCAAACAGATGTTTTGTTGCGTACCTATCGCATATGCCCATTGCTTCGTGGTTCATTAGTCGTGAGGTTAGGTGAGCGGCGCTCACGTTCCGATGGGCTTGGCTCACGCTTTGGTGAGCTGAGCTCACCATAGTGAGCAGGGAGCCAGCACTGCCACCTCTCCATGCATCTCAGGTAACCGAGATGAGGAGGTTCCAATCTTTAGCCAGTAAGTACGTCGTAGGCACCACACGCGTCAACGGGAGCCTACAAGGGCAATGCCCTCTGGGTATCTAGTTAGGTGCGGGGACTAATCGCGCATGGTCAATGGAACGGGACCGACCAACTTGTTGTAATTCACGTTTCAATTAGGCGTGTGCAGGCCCTCCATGGTAAGGCGCGTCAACAAATCGACTTTCCACTTCCTCCACACAAGCCGCAGAGATAAGGCCCGTTCCTCCCAGAACCCTTGCAGAACTCGCACTGGTCGTCCTCTGCCATACCCAACGTTGATTCCCAGAGGGGCCGGTTTTGTATTTTGGGTCAGGTCAAGCTAGCACATGGCGTGAGCAGTCCGATTGTAAACACATTCCGCAACGGCAGACATACATAAATGTCGGGGGCGTGAGGGGTGAAGGTGGTCTCGGGTTGTCCAAGTTCTGCATGCAGTGGGCGTTGTTTGTTGGAGGGGCAAAAGAGGCCTTTTTGTGGGTGGAATGATGGGTGCCTGTCTCTCTCTCTCTTTTTCTCGGCTATATTCGGGCTGAAATGCATCCATCCATTCATTATATGCACATGAATCGTGTGACTGACTGGTCCCGTTCTGGACGCGTCGGTGACCTCAACCATTTGTTTACTTGCTTGATCCATCTCCGCTCCTTCCCAAAGCCCTCCACGCTCATCCACAATCGACATGAGTGAGAACATCTACGAGCAATTAGGGTGCACTTGTCGCGGGAGCTTCTCAACGCAAGAGGACCTGCTCAGTCATCTTGAGGCTGCCAAGGTCTGTAGTTTGGGATGTAGAAAACCTTGTCTGATCTTCAGCAGCGTCGGGTGGAGGAGCTGATGTCGGAATTGCGCGAGTGCCTGTCACACAGCATCTGCCGTATAGATCCCGACAATCTCCAGTCCACCAGTACCGTCGGTCCCCCTAGGTCGACCGAGAACAATCAAGTTGACCTTGCCTACATGTGCCCACATGCAGAGTGTGAGGGAATACAGAGAATCAAGTTTAGCAGACGGCGAAATCTTGTGCGGCATTATGCAAAACGTGGGAACCCTCAATCTCTATCGTTGAATTCGCGGTACCTGGTTAACTCACAATGCTTTGCCAGACATCGAATGTCGAGAAGCATGCGTCTTCTGCGGTACTTCCATATCTCGAGTTAGCAAGTATGTCGGACATATCGAGCGCTGCATGCGGCGGAACAAGACCAAGTGTGAACCAGAACGCCAGCAGCAGGGCAGAGCGGGTATATATACACAGAACCGACGCTTTGCACAGCGCCGGGTGAAAACCCTCATGGGAATTGTCGCCAAAGAGCTGAGACTCAAGATGGGAGTTGATGCTTCGGATTCTGAGCAAGATTCGGATGAAGAGTTGCAAATGCTCGACTACCACCAAGACTCTCCCCAGAGCCAGCAGTCCCGCTCACCTCATTTACGCAAGCGAAGACGGGCCAAGATATGTGACCCGAGTAGCAGTGTCAATCTTCGACCGCCGTCACTCCTCGACGCGAATTACCTCGGAGCAGGCACCGAGTCGCTCTCACACGTCATCAACGGCTTTGGCACAGACAGGACGGAGCCTGCAGCACCTGCGCCCCAGGAAACCGATCCAGGGGTGTCACTTTTTCAAGATGAAATCCCATCATTGAGTCATACCGTGGGCGCTGCAAACAATGCCGAGTTACTTGGCGCTCCGTCGTTCGTGTACCCTCACATGATAAATGGAAAAGAAGCTGCGGTGCCATCGACCGCGTTGGCTCCGTTCCTTTCCTTCACGATAGACAGGTCTTTAGGCCTGAGCAGAGTCTCAGGAATGGGCACCCAGGGTGAGCAGGAGTGTCTGCAGCAAGACAGCTCCCTAAGATGGAACGACGATTGGGCCGGGGGTGTTTCCAATGAGGCCGCAGGACATGCGTTGTGATCATGTTAGGAAACTTGGTCCTCAAACCCAAAGTTCACCCCAATAGTCGCACTCTCCATTTCGGTCACCCTCTTCACGAGACCCTCTTGCTTCTCGAGCATCATCTTTCCCCAGTGCTGTAGCCCTTCTGGTGTCGTAAAGCCGAACATGATTGCAAAACCTTGTACAATCTCGAAGGCGAGTCGGCCATCTATAATGGTCCTAGAACATCTCAGCGGACGAGCAATTAGATAGTCAACATAGAGCACGTACAAACCCCCTTGCGTCATTTCAACTTCAATACTCTCACCTCTCAGGCGCGCAGATGGAACCTGAAATAGCCCGATGGCGGAATGGACAGCTCCAAGAGGATATCGATGCGAACCACCCCAAAGTTTAACCCGTGCTCCCTTGCTCCAGAGCTGCACTACCAAGTATTTCGAGGCAGTCTCAGGGAATGTGTATTGTCGAGAAGGGTCCCTGCCAAATATTTTGTAGAATATCAGATACGACTTTTCAAAACAAGACTCGAGAACATGCCGAACTCTCTAATCTATGGTCAATAGCGAACAGAAATTTTGTCAGATGTTGCTTAGACCTGCCTTGTCGTCAAGGGTGCCAAGCCTGCAAAAGTCCAAGCCTTCCTCGGTCAGGAAAGGAAACCCCTTCCTTCTCATCTGGTCGATACGCTCCCCTATAATGGGATCTTCCATACAAATAAGCCCATCCTCCTCGAGCAAGTTCCGGATATTTGCTCCTGGCAATAGTGCCTTTTCAGAAGCCATGGGGTCGAGAGTGGTGGGGGGAGGGAAGCTTGCTTTGGTGTCACCATCGGGCAAGAATTATTCCCGCCGAGATCCTTTGAGTACCTAATCACGTGGATACCTCGATCACGAGTTAGGCTCCTTGGTACCTCAGGCATCATTTCGTGTGCCTTGTGCGTAAGGTCACAATTGCCAACTTCGGACAGGCATCACTTACCTGGCTCATTACAGCCTCTCTACCACTCATTATCCCATCAACCGATGTCTTCTCCCACTCCTTTTGCTTCGCCTGATCTCAAAAAGGGCGACCCGCTCCTTTCCTGGAAAGACTTCAAGAGACCAAGACTCAGGCGATTCTCACCGCCGAGCGACTTTCAACTGCAGGAATACCTCGGTGGAGGAGAGGATGGCTTCGTCTTCAAAACCCAAGCCGACGAGGAAACTCTCATGGCCGTGAAAATCGTCAGTACCACTTTCCGTGTAGCCAACTGATTGGGAAATTCACTGTTTGCACAGTTTCATCACAACCGGCAACCTGAACCCATCTATGGCATTGGGCGTTATTGGGCCTTTGAAAGAGAGTGCATCAACTGCGCACTCCTCGACATGATCGGTGCCAGCCTCCGACGTGCAAAAACGACAGGAAACCCAATACACTTGCGTCCAAACCCTACAAAGCACAAGCACGCTATCCGCAATCTATTTGCCTTTTCCGATGAAGGGCACGCGAAGAGTCCACCCTCGGAACACTTTGTGCCGTTCGAACCCAGCGTAGAGATAAACCAGTGCTTTGGCTGGACCGAACTATCAGGGCGAGAAATCAACGCCGCTCTCAGGCGAGCCTGGGTTCACCAGGACATAGATGATGACCAAACATATTTCGCCATCGTCTACTCCTTTGTCCCCAAAGCAAAACTGGAGGCCGAAACCATCATTTCGCAACTCGAATTCTTCCACATTACCGGGTTCTTCAACGTTTCGTTCAACTTCACCAACTGGTTGGGAGCAGGTGTACTTGTCGACTTCTGTGACATTGTCCACCCATTTGCCCACGAGCTGGAGTGGAGTGAATATTGGTATGGAAAGAACCCGAGCTTTCTCCATGTTGCAGTCAGATACCAGGCGCAAGAGGGGATTTTCTAGACTCTTGATGCTCTGCCGGTTGATGTTGTCCGATGTGAGTGTAGAAGTGTACATAGCCGTTTTCCTGTGCTCTTGTCCCCGACGCTATTTACTACGTATGAATTGCGGGACGTAAACACAATTGTTTAGATGAGAATCATCAGAATCCAGAAGGAGCAGTTTATCAAGTTCATATTGTAACGCTATCAATTGTAAAGGTTAGAAATGTAATAATGGCAGAGTTAAGGTTGCTCAATCGACTCCAGTCTCCATCGTATACTCATGCTTTTTCGTGTTCATACAGTCATAATACAAATGTATCAAACTATTCCTAACCCCAATTACTCCCAGCTATGCTTGATCAATAGCTTAATAACCGTGACCTAAATCATTCGTTGTTAGTCCCAATCTTTAGCAAGTCACCTTCGAATACTCACGTCCGAGGGATCGTCCCATCTTGGACATTTCCTTGGCCTGGTGCTCCTTAACCTTGGCCCTCCTCGAGTCCTCCTTTGCCTCAACCTCGAGCCTCTTGACGTGCTCCCTGGCCTCCCTCACACTCAGTCTAGCCTCCTCTAGTGCGCGGTCCGCCTCTCGCTCCGCCATCTCGGCGTTACGCACACGCTCACGGGCTTCGAGGACGGCGGGATCATGCTCGTTTCTGTTTCCGTGGCCAAAGCTTCGAGTGATAAAGTTTCCTCCGCCAGTACTGCGGCGGTGGGGGGAGCGAGAGGAAGACGAGGAGCGGCGGGAGTGGGAGCCTGAGGAGTGACGGGATGCGCGACGGGGAGAGGGTTCGCGGCGAGAGGAGCCGAAAAGACCGTGCTTGCGAGGGGGTTCTTCCCTGATTGGCTCGGGGGATGGTTCACGGCGGGAGGATCCAAAGAGAGGCATGTTGATGATATCGTGTAAGTGGTAAAAGTGGTGTAAGTGGTGGAGATGAGTGGTGGGGTTAGTCGTCAAATATGTCTTGGAGTGACTTTTAGTCCTTGTGAATGATGAGAAAAAGAATGAAGCTTTTTCCAAGAGCTGGGCGGTCCTTGGCCTTTTTACATCTCTCGATCAGACACTTTCGATGCCATCAACCGCAAAGATCACCAGCTGAGAAACCTGCTTTTGCCCTGACGTTAAGATATCCCTTTGCGCTGTGACGTCAACCCAAGCATGTAGGGTAGGCCGGGGTTGTTCCCCAAGGGTCCGCCCAATCATGGCGCGTTGATGACACAATGAGGCGCCGGGGTAGGCATGGGGATAGCGTCACTTGTTTGGGGATGGACGATCTTATGACGCACGAGGTGGTGCTGAAGTGAGGATGTTGACGACATTGCGACTGGGGTTAATGCTTTAAAATCGATGAGTTGATGGTGTTTATCGTGAGATTAGAGACCAGGACCTTGCACGACGACGACATTGCGAGGTAAAGGTTGCTATTGGCCTGGATCTAGACCCTGGAATACCCTCAGACCTTGAATTATGGCTGCTTGCTTTTCCTGGATGAGTGACACCAGCAACAAGCCTCACCTGGAGACGGCGAAACATTGGCAATGAGGTCAGTGCTTGCAGGCACTGCACAGCGCATCTCTTGCACACGACGACTGGTCATTCACCTTGAACACTTCGGTGAGCATCTCTGCACGCCGGAATCACCTTGATCCGCCCCATTGGCATTGCCAACCAAGCATCTCGTGCTCGTCGTAATCAACAACGTGGCTGTGCGCCGCGTAGCTCTTGGCCACATCATCGATCTTCTGCACACCCTCATGTCCAGAATCTGGGTAAATCTCATTAAGAATTCGCTAACAAACAGAGAAGAAATGTAGTCAGACACCCAGCTGAGGATGGTGAAACAACAAGAAGAAATGGGCGACATGAGAACAAATGGAATGTCGAGGATAGTAATAGAAGCAAAAAAATGTAAATCTCCCAGTATTGCGCGCGTCTTCCAGCCCTGCTTTAACCCCCCCTCGTGCTCTCATCTTGGAACCGTGACTCCCAGCAAAAAAGAAGAAGCGCAGGAGATAAGAACCGAGGCAGAAACACCGACCGAAAATAACCCTATGTGCATATATGCCGCACTAGATATGTACAGAGAAGACCCCGTTGTGAGGGGGATGAGGATGAGTGAGATGAGTGAGAAGCCGGGCCGAACGAAACAATGGATCCCCTGTTCCTTTGGAAATGGTCGGTCGGATGTCGTCGATCGCTCGCTTTCGTAGGTGGTCTGGCTCGTATTCGATATAGATACTCGTCTGGTCTGACGAGCATTTTCGTATAGGTGGGTAGTTGTTGAAAAGCTCGGCCGTTTACATGACGGTGCACTTGCTCTCCTCGCGGTCCTTCTTGACGCTCAATGCCACTCGCGCGGCCTCGGTAAAGGCCTCGTTGACGCCCCGGTTCTTCATGGCCGAGCACTCGAGATACCGGAGGGCGTTTATGCGCCGTGCCACCTCGAGACCTTGGTCGTAGTTGATCATGGGCCGCTTCTCCCTCGGCTCGCCGGACTCGCCCTCCTCCTCCTCGCCTTGCTCTCGGAGATCGCACTTGAGGGCGACCAGGACAAGCTTCACGCCGGGGCAGTTGTCGGCAATCTCGCCCACCCACTTAGACTCGACGTTTTCAAGCGAATCCTTGCTATCGACGGAATAGCAAAGCATAATTAGATCCGTGTCGTCTGGGGAGAGTCGGGTTAGCACGCGACGTGGACAGGTGGTTGACACGCGAGTTACCATAAGAGAGGGATCTTAACCGGTCGAATTCCTCCTGACCGGCTGTGTCCCAGAGCGAAAGCTCAATATGCACGTTGTCGACAAAGATGTCTGCGTGAAATGTTAGTCTGCGCTTCTCTGAAGCAGGGGCGAGTGCATCGCATCGTACCGTGGACGTAGTTCTCGAAGACGGTGGGTTCATAGACTGTTGGGAAATAACTGGCGCGGCAAATAAGTCTCTCATGCCGCGATTCTTGACTCCTCAGACGTACCCTCTCGTAAAGACATTCAGCAACGAGGTCTTTCCACATGCACCATCGCCCCTAATCGATGCAGTTCAGGTCAGTCAGAGCCCAATGTCTGAGCTGGGGGGGATTCGACGCACAGCAGCACCAGCTTACGCTGGACGGTCTTGGAACCTCCGCAGAGAGAAGGCATCGTGGCGGCTCGGTCAAATCGCGTGTGGTGGAAGAGGGAGATTGGGCAAATTCGAGTGAGGAATCGCGATGGCGATCTTGAGTGATCTCGGTTCGTGCTCCCTTGAAACCCTGCTCACAGGTGGCGCGCTGATCAAGACTCGGGTCAGCAAGGTACGGGATAGCAATCGCATGCGACTTGGCGGGTGTCAACGGACGATGTCGGGGGGATCGAGCTCGAGAGTCGAGAGTGAAGCTGTTCCGAGAGAAGGTGATTGTCGCAAACTGGCCAGATGGCACGTCGTCAGGCAGAGAGGGAGAGAGGGTCGTTGGAGAGGATCGATTTCAATCACGGGCGACAAATTGGTAGCGCAAGAGGGCGGATCAAGGACCGGCAGGGGCAGCGAGGACAGACGGGGATTAAGTCGACGGGGCAGGAAATGAGCCGCTGGGGGGGCAAAAGAGGGAGCGAGAGGAAAAGATGAAGTCAGAGGCCACACAGTCCCGTCAGTGGAGGGAATGGGATTGCGGCCGAGCAAGGATCCCTCCCGTCTTCTGTCCATTGCTCGGTGGAGTTCCCCCTCCTGGGAGAGGAATCGACCATGGTGCATCTGATTGGTCGGCCGTCCAGATTTGGCTTCAATATTGGGACCCAAGCCCGCTGTAACTCCAGCGTCCAGAGTCGGCCTGGAACACGCTCAAGGGGGCCTGAGCAGCACAGCACTGGAGCCGTCATGTGCTGTAGAGTCGGGTCTCCCTCTTTCCCCTGGCGCGCCACTCAACGAAGCCCACTATTCCGGTCCTGACCTTTCCCGACGGGCTCTAGCCTCTCAATTAAACCGTTGCTTCTCCCTCGGCGCTGGCCCATGATCGCCCAGGCATTGAGGGGTCCGTGACCGTCCCTTGGGGGGAGGTTCAATATCGAGGCCAAGATGAAGGAAGAGAAGAGTCTAGATTCATCGCCATCCAAGCGTGACCCAAGAATTTGGTCGAAACGGCTACTCCGTCGGCAAGAACGAAAAGAAAAGAAAAAAGACTCGCTTGGTGGAGATGTTCGGAAGCTTCGCGTCGAGTTGTGGCACCTCACCCACCATGTTGGCGATTCAGGTCGGGTCGGGTGGCTTTGTTGCTGAATCGTCATTCAATTGTGGCTTGGCCGCCTTCGTTTATATCCGCGCATTATCTTGCTTGACGTTAGTGCTCCCGTCAACTGATACAGTACAGTACCAAGCGACGGGGCTTTCCACTCGATGCAGTCAGGCTGAGACATTGGCTGCCAAGAGCCCGAGTCTCTGGGTTCTGGCTCAGAATCGACGCCATCTTCCGGTGATGCGACACTGCTGAGCCTTGGAGTCAGGTGGATGAATCATTCATCGTTGCAGATGCCACTGTTATTGATCAACCTCAACCTCGCGCCACAGCTCCGAGGGAGACCTCTACGCTCATAATTACCTCCAACAGAACCAAATATCAGACGCCGAAAACCATGATTTGCAACCTTGATATATGCCCGCTTAATCGTCGTCTCTCTGATATCCGCGTCGTGCTCCTCCCATCCGCTCTGCCAAGCCCTTGTTTCCTGCCTGCTGATGCAGTCTGTTGACGAACCCGCGATCTCCCCCGCGCTCTCTTGCCTTGTCATCAGCTTCTCGGAGCGCCCGCTCTCGTTCTTCCAGCGCTGCTAACCGCTTCTCACGGTCTTCGTCAAGCTCCGAGGCTGCCGATTGCATCGCTTCCAACTTGCGCTGGCGCTCCTCCTCTTTGGCCTTGTCGTCTTCCTCGTTGTGCCGTGGCTTCCTATCACGTGTCTCGCCGCCGTAGCTGCGCCGCGGGTCTCGTCGTCGATCATCGTCGTAGCGCCTGTCATCACGGCTTCGGCGGTGGCGTCGAGAGGCTTCCTCATCCTCTGAATCGTGTCTTCTTCGCGAACGTCGTTCTGGCGAATGGTCATCTCGTTCTCTGCGTCGCCTGTGCCGATCTTCTCGGGAATCATCGTGTCGTCGTGGGCTTCGTGATCGCGAGTAAGATCGTCTCCGCCTGTGATGTCTGTCCTCTGAGTCGGCACTGCGATGGCGATATCTCCTGCGGTGTCGCTCGTGTCGGTCTTCTCTCCTCCTAGACTTGTCCTTCTTCTCGTCGTCAACCCCCATGGATGCAAGTAGTTGGCGTCGCTTGATCGGATCGTTCATCATGGCTTCGTAAGCAGCTTGCTCTTGTCGCTTGATGGCTAGTAGAGGGTCGTCGCGGATCTTGGCAGCTGTGTCCCGTGCGGTGTTGGCATTTTGCAGCGCCATGAAACTCTCCTCTCCCGCCTGCTTCTCTAGCTTCTTGTGTTCCGTTCCCTTGATGAGGTTGTCGATCCTTCGCTTTCCAAGCAGGTACGCCTCCGTCTCCTCTGTTGTGCCAGTCTGTCCATCGTTTGGACCTTGATACATCCAGTCGACTCGATCGATGCGCTTCTTGCCTCCGGCGGCTTCGAGCTGTCGCTGAACCTCCTCCTTCGCGCGCTCCTCCTTGATTTCATTGATGCGCTGTTGGGTGCGCTTGCGCTCGGCAAGGGCCTTTTGTTCCTCCTCGTAGACGGCCTGTTGGTTGCGCCTCAGCGCAGGGTGGAAAGACTTTTTCAAGTTGAGATCGCCGCCTCCCATGGTGGGCAAGTTCGCGGTTAAGTATCGGGCAGTCTTAGTTGGACGAAAAGCGATAAAGCGACAGACAATGCGAATGGATGGTGAAAAGTAGAAGGGTTGATGAAGAGTGTTTGGATTCCTCCCTTGGGCAGTGGGGTGGCAATCAGGTTTGAGTCAGCCACCCGAGTGCCCAGCCACACAGAAAGGATCTTATCGCGCTTATCGGACTGACTTTTATCGGCTTTTATCTTATCTCTTATCTACGCCAAGATTTCAAGTACGGAGTCGGGTGACGAGATTGAGCGCCTCGCACCACAAGAGAGGAACTTAATGCTGAAATAGTTGGTGTTGGGATCACTTGGCGGCTTCCGAGAGCCTTCTGAAAGGTTGGGAATAATTATCTCTCCAAGACTGCGTGTCCTCGGTCTTGAGCCATGGGAGCGTAATCTTGGCCAAGTTTCTCGTGGCATTCTGCCCATCCGTTTAAGCGATAGCCATGACTGCCAGGTGCGTACCTGGAGGCATGATTATGCTCTCTATATATCCTGGAGACTGGTGGGCTAGTTCCTTCATGTTATGGGGAGAGGCGTCGCCTCGTCAAGCCCCTCAGGCAAGTCTCGCACCATCAACTTCGTCGTCACGTTGGAGAAGCAGGTATTCCGATCAGCGTTGGATAGTATTGTACAGTCATGTCTCGTCCGCCCCCTGTCGCAGGCTGAAATGTCGTCTTTCCTAACCCAAGACTCCCACGATGCCAGCGCATAGTCATACATTGCTCCCCTCCACGATATTCAATTCTCACAAACCAGATCTCTACCAACTGGCTCTCTTCACACCAGGAATGTTGCCAGCCATGGCCTCCATTCGAAAGTTGTACTGCAAGTGTCAGCCTCAGCGTCTGGCGTCGTGGCCTCGGTTCGGCGCGTACCCTAGTCATCTTGAAGTCGCTCAATACACCACGGCCCTGGCCACCCATGATGCATCGATTTCGGATCTGAGTCGGTCGGGTATAGCAGTGCATCTGCGTTAACTGGAGTTGGGCCTCGGCGCGGACTCGGGGGGGGAGTGTGGTATTGCGGATGATATAACGGAGGGCTTGTCTGAACACTGCGTTAGGAAATGACTCAATTTGGGTACGGGGAGGGAAGAGGCCTCGTTGCCCGTTGAAAGGGCCGTGCAAAACGTGAGGGCTTCGGAAGAGTGGGAAGAGTGTGCGCACCTCTCAGTCTCGTGTTGCTCAAACACCTTGCGTTTTGTGTGATCACGCAGAGTTCGGACGTTGACAAAGCAGCCCAGATCGAGCTTCTTCGCGCGGAACATCGACATGCTGGGCAATTGGGGCGGGCAATACGGATTGCTACTGGCTTGGAGATGTTGCGCTCAGGTAAAGCTGGAGTTGAGGCCGATTTTTGGTATTGCCGAAGAAATCCCGGCCGTCCCACGCCGGCAGCTGGGGACGGAGGCGTCACGTGGTCTAAAATCGATCGCGAAAAACCACTGAACTGAACGAGATTGGTACTTTGGGTTGTTTGTTTTTATAGTCATGACTTTATGTCAGGTGGGAATAGAGTAGAGTATTTTCCTTTGAACGAAGCGAGGTTTCGATTCTCTCACACGCTTGAATCGTCCGGCCTCATGCTTGCTTCCCTGTGATGATGATTGAATCTCAACAATGTACATAAAAATTAATCGCTGCCAGACCCAACTTTGCCCATACAAACCAGTATCTTTCGTATATCTTCACATCCAAGTATCTATACCAAGGTACAAGATATTATCGGAAAATGGACTCGAGATTGTTTCCACCACCTAATGCCCTGACCATTGATTGATCGTCCCTGATCTTGTCTTAGTGTAGGGTAGTGTCTTGTTACGTGCTCATGCAGCGAGCCGCCCGGAGGGCGGGCCGTGATTCCGAAACCGTCCAGAGGATGTGGGGCAATGCGCCAAGGGAACACAAAAACGGTACTTGAATGACCTTGTAAAATAGCAGAGGATCAGAGTACCTACTTTACTCCAGGGTGCTGCTGCACCAATCGTGGGGCCTGCGCTGGCCCCACATCTCCTCGCACCAAGAGATAGATGGCTTTGGAATGTGACGTGACGCAACACGGGGGGGAGATAAAGATAATACTGGTCGAGCTTTGAGACTCAGAGCAAGGGCATCATTCCTTCAAGGTCATACAAATGACCAGTCTTTCATTTTCATCCTTATAGTAAAACATTGTCTTGGATTATCTCCCACATCATCGCGATCTTTCTTGTGATTTCGACGTGCTCAATGAGAGGGGAAACCGCCCACCATGGATCCTAGCAGAGAGAACCTCCTCAAGCCAGGCGGGCGCTCATCCTTTGACGAGAGCTCCGATGGCTACTCCGACATTGATGCGACAGACTATCTCGACAAGAATCTCGTTCCATTTCAAGAGGCGCCGCCGACTTATGTCCCTCCCCGACGAGTGAAGCCTACTGGTCTCTTCCGCCCTTGCCGTGCCTCACCCAAACGATGCTGCTTGACCGTCGTCGGAGTTGTTCTGGCTATCTGGATTGTCATTTCAGCTCTAGGCGCCTTTGCCTGGAAGAAGATCAAAGCACCACCGACTTTTGGACAGTCACCGCCATGGTACCCAAGCCCCAAGGGTGGCTCGTCCAAGAACTGGGAGAAGAGTTACAGCTTGGCCGCCCAGCTCGTTGGAAAGATGACGTTGGCTGAGAAGGTCAATATCACCACAGGGACAGGATGGAGCATGGGCTTGGCTGTTGGAAACACAGGCGCTGCGGTCCATGCCGGATTTCCTTCCCTGGCGTTGCAGGATGGTCCTCTGGGTATCCGCTTTGCCGACAACGCGACAGCTTGGCCTGCTGGTGTTACAGTTGGAGCGACGTGGAACAGGAAGCTGATGTATGAGCGCGGCAAGGCTCATGCGTTGGAGGCAAAGGGAAAGGGCGTCAATGTCATTTTGGGCCCTGCTATCGGCCCCCTCGGAAAGATGCCCGCCGGTGGACGCAACTGGGAGGGATTTGGCCCTGACCCCTACCTGCAAGGCATTGCCGGCGCACAAACTATTCGAGGTATTCAAGACCAAGGCATAATGGCCACGATCAAGCACTTTATTGGTAATGAGCAGGAGCATTTCCGTCAGTCTTGGGAATGGGGTCTCCCCAACTCCATGTCGTCCAACATTGACGACCGGACTCTGCACGAGCTCTACGCTTGGCCATTTGCGGATGCTGTAAAGGCTGGAGTCGCGAGCGTCATGTGCTCGTACAACATGATCAACAACTCGTACGCTTGCCAAAACTCGAAGCTGCTCAACGGCATCCTCAAGGACGAGATGGGCTTCCAGGGATTTGTCATGTCGGACTGGCTGGCCCAGCGATCTGGTGTGGCGAGTGCCTTGGCTGGGCTGGATATGTCAATGCCTGGAGACGGATTGAGATGGCAGGACGGCGATTCCCTATGGGGTCCTCGACTTACTCAGGCTGTTCTCAATGGATCTTTGCCGGTGGATCGATTGAATGATATGGCACTCCGAATTGTTGCTTCTTTCTATCAGCTCGGGCAGGACAAGCACGAGAACAAAGGCCCTAACTTCTCATCGTGGACCTACGACAAGATGGGGATCCTGGCCCCAGGAAGCCCTTCGCCCCAGGAAAAGCAAGTGGTAAACCAATTTGTCAATGTCCAAGATAACCACGCCGAACTCGCTCGACAGATTGCCATCGAGGGAACTGTCCTGCTCAAGAACGACGGAGTTCTTCCTCTGACTCGCGACGGGGCCTTGAACAACACCGAGTCTGACAAGGGACCTGGAAAGATCAAGGTTGGGATTTTCGGCGAGGATGCTGGCCCTGGAAAAGGACCCAACAGCTGCCCCGACCGAGGGTGCAATGATGGCACGCTTGGCTCTGGCTGGGGCAGCGGCGCAGCCGATTTCCCGTTCTTGATCACTCCGATTGAGGCTCTACGAAGAGAGTTCAACAAGGACAAGGTTGAGGTGAGCGAGTTCCTGTCGAACAAGGTCAAAGATGCCAAGAAGGCAACGGAACAGGACGTTTGCTTGGTGTTTGCCAACTCAGACTCGGGTGAGGGATACCTTGGCTGGAACGGCGTTCGCGGCGATCGAAATGATCTATTCCTGCAGAAGGGAGGCGACGCACTCGTCACCGAGGTTGCCAATCACTGCGGTGGCGGAACTGGCACAACGATTGTGGTGATTCATGCCGTTGGTCCTGTTGTCGTGGAGAAATGGATCAATCACCCGCGAATCAAGGGCCTGTTGACAGCCAACCTGCCCGGCGAGGAGAGCGGGAATGCTATCGCAAGCATCCTCTTTGGCGACGAGAGCCCCAGCGGAAAGCTCCCGTATACCATCGGCAAGACCCTTGCGGACTACGGCGAAGGTGGCCAGGTGCTGTATCTGCCCAACGGAGTCGTTCCGCAGCAGGACTTTAGCGAGGGTCTGTACATTGACTACCGACACTTTGACAAGCACAACATTGAGCCTCGATACGAGTTTGGCTTTGGGCTTTCGTACACTTCCTTTGAGTACAAGGACCTGAAGGTCAACCGAGATGTAGCAGTGTCTAACCTCCCAGCGTTGCGAGCATCACAGTCCAGTGCAGAACCTCCAAAACTGGGCGACAAAATCCCTGATGTTAAGGAGGGCCTTTGGCCAAAGGGTATTCGTAGACTTGAGAAATGGATCTATCCATACATCGAGTCAGCGGACGACATCAAGCTTGGCGACTACCCCTACCCGGATGGCTATCATGTTGAGCAGCCCCCCTCACCAGCTGGAGGCGAAGAAGGCGGCAACCCTGATCTCTGGACACCAGTGGTAACAGTCTCTGTGGTTGTCACCAATAGCGGCTCTGTCGATGGCAAGGCGGTACCGCAGCTTTACCTGTCGTACCCCGACAGTTCCAAGGTCGACCACCCCGTCCGTGTTCTGCGCGGTTTCAACAAGGTGTTTTTGAAGAAGGGAGGGAGCAAGTCGGTCGAGTTCAAGCTCACCAGGAGAGACTTGAGTTATTGGGACGTGGCGGAGCAGAACTGGCGGGTGACGGGCAGCGGAGAATTCACTGTTGCTGTGGGAGAAAGCTCGCGGGATTTGAAGTTGACGGGGACCTTTTCTGTCGAAGAGTCATCTTAGTCACTTGGGTTCATTGATAGAGGAGACTGGCTTTGAGGGAGCCGCCGTGGCGCTTGATAGATCTGGATCCGAGATGATTGTGCTTGTGGCTAGGCTGCGTACATGATATCTGCTCACAAACGTTTGACGTTGCAATCGTTCTTTGTTCTTACATCTTTCTCATGCTCCCACAAACCACTCACCAAGCAGAACAAAACGCTGATCCACCATTCTCCTTTGTTCCCCAGGATACCTATCCACTGCCGACTCTCTCGTTACAATTAACACGACCTTGCTAGTGCTTTCTCATGCGTTCTGGTGGGGCGGGAATCTCAGGAACAAAGCTCTTTAGTTCAGAGAGTCGGAACCCGCCGTCTGCCTCATTGATCTCCTTGACGGCTGGACGAGGAACCATGCGGCTCCATTCGACATCACGCAGGGCAGCGCCGTTGAGCTCGCAAGGGGGCGAAAACATGATGTCGGGGACCTTTCCACTCACAGAACCCCCCTTGGTGCGTCCGTAGGCTGCGATGGCGCTCGTTCCGTTGTCGACGATGCCGCCGTTGGGGAGGGGGAGGGGCGCGCAGGCATTGTTTGCCCCAGATTTATCCTTGTTGGCGACGGTGAAACCAGTGGCAGCTACATCAGAATACTGGCGAGCCTTTAGTCGCAGGTCCTCGTCGTCTTTGAGGAAAGGTTCGTGGGATTCGATCGGACGGCTGGGGTGAGGAGGGCGAGGATGGCCCGCGTGGGCTTGTTTCTGGGGATCGCGGCTTGGGTTTGGTCGATGAGGATAAGGCTGAGTAGTGTAGGACGCGACAGAAGCTCGACGAGGAGCTGAGGAGGGGATAGCGGTTCCTTGAGGGTGAGAGGAGTAGGGGTAGATGTTTGGATCCGACACTCGATTCCGGCGGGAGCGACCGCTCCCCTTGGACTTTCGACACGAATCACGCCTCGTCATGATGAACCGTTTTTTTGTTAAGAATGAGATATCATGAGAGAAAGGCACTTGATCATTTACACGGCCTGTCATGGTCGGTAGGTCTTCATCATGTTGGAGGGGGCATTTGCTCGCTTCGGTTGTGCCAGTGGCCGGCACTGTCAACGCCTTCACCACGTAAACAAACGCATGAGTTGCTCGTAGCAACTGCGGCCCAAAACAATCCTGTCGAGTTTTCTTTGCTGTTTTTATCTCATCTTCAGGAGCGCGCACGAGTTGAGCATTCTTCCAACACCACTGTCATCGCCCAACTACCCACGCACTCATCTCGATCATGCCTTTCCTTTTCGACAAGGCCAGGGTCCCCTCTCATTACAACTTTGACTCACTCGCCCATCCAGGCGAAAGGTTTCCTGTTCCATGGATTGGCAGCGAGCCAGACGCTAGCAAGCGCCGAGAGTACATAAGGGCCTACTGCGAGTGGATGAGCCCGAACGAAATGCACCGCTACGGCGAGCTGCGCGACTACGCTGACAGGGCGATCACACTGGCTTTCAAGAAGGCTCAATGGAAAGAGGTTCCAGGCAAATTCTTTGCGTACATGAGCGACATGATCACTTGGAAATGCTTTTGTACGTAGTCCCTTGGACTCGTGCTGTCTCTATTGCTGACTTTTGTGCGTGCCACAGTTGAGCGATCTCGTCCCTATGAGCCTGAGTGGCCATGGAATAAAAGCCTTCGCCCCGACTCATCTGATGTGGTCATGTCACGTTGCTACGACAGACTTCGACGGAAAGACGACTCTGCACTGGAGCCTCCCCAGCCTGTTCGCGCGCCCGCCCCCGAGCTTGTTCTTGAGCCTGTTGCCCGGCCTTTCCTTCAGGTGGCTGTACCCGAGCTACTTTCCCCTCGAAGCACTCTCTTGACCCGAAAAGAAGAGTTGGAAGAGCTCTATAACGGGATTGACGACATCAGGAACACGTCAGGCCTGACCGTCCCGTTCAAAGCGGCGCAGGTCTTTGACAGAGTCCAAGGACATCTCCTCAAGGAGATGAACGAGTGTGGAGTAACCTACACTGAGAAGAGATTCACGACACCTTCTCTGAGTCCAGTCCCACTGGATGATTTCGAGCTTGATCAACTCAAGCATAACAAGGCACGGAAGCAGCACCAGGAGTCGACGCTCAATCTCCTTTCCCCCCCGAAGGACCTACGCCGCACGCGAAAGGAGAACATGGTGTATCGCAACAGATCGGTGAGCACTGGCGCCGAGAGCAGCCTCTTCGTTGAGGACGATGATCACACCAACACAAGTCACATGCAACCCCTCAGTCTCAAGCGCCTTCGTTCCGACACGCCCACACCAGAGCCCAATGCCGCCCTGGGGCAAGAGTACCATCCCATGGCTGGCTTCATGAAGACTCTTTACGCCCTTTCCAAGCACTTGCATCTCGATGTGGATGGTGAGATCGGAATCATGACGTTGGTCAGCCTCTTGATGCCTGACCGCGCGGACGGAGCTCAGTCCAGAAGGCTTCATGACCTGGTTAACCGTGACACAGACTGGATCTGCTTCAAGACGCTGCTCGAGGAGGATCTTACTGGTTGTTCGATTGAGGAGCTTGAACGCACTGGATGTGTCAAACATGACGGGAACTGCCACAACTTCCTGAAACTCGTCTCGCTTGGGCATCGGGGCCGAGAGATGCACTTCAAGACTATCCGTCACGAGCCCAATTAATCTCCCCGTCGCTAGAAGCAATTGATGATTCGACGCTGTCGCCTGTGGCCTTTGGGCATCTGCTGCCTTTTCGAGCTCGCTCTGCCTGCACCATTCTTTGTTCTAGAGTGGTGCCCCAACACTCCGCCTCTGTCTGTGAAGCGACATCACAATGGCCCGCATCTGTATCGCACTTGAACATGGAGAACCCTCTGTTTTACTTTCTTTTCAAGGATTTTGGTATGGATTGGATGTTTGAGTATGGCTGAGGGTTTGGTGTCACGGTCCTTGCGAGGGTTGGGTTGAGTTAGTGATTGACAAGATGATGGGGTTTGCATGTACGAGAACTGGGATAATGAGGCATTAGGGCATGGCTTACTTCTTAGTAGATGTAAAAGACTCTGTATGATCTTCTTAACCGTCTTGACTCTACTGCTGTGTTGAATGTTGGGTTAAATGCGAACACCAGGATCGAGGCTCCATTAATCAGGGCCACCCTCAGCGCGGGCTCTTTATATAGCTGGTTCACTCACATCGTACACATACCTGTGAGTGAGAGTAAGAAAGAGATGCCTCTGATAGTCAATGGCGCCAAATCATCCACCAACTGGATTTGTTCTCCAACGAATCAGTGCATGGGTGACTTCACAGTTAAGGAGGGCTTAGACAACTAATCAGTCATGGGCTGGCGCGCGCTTTTAATGACCGAGAAGTATAAAAGAGATCAAAAGTCTAGAGTGTCCGCTTCCATACAATCTACATCCTCCAATGCTTCGGCAGACACCCAACCTCACTCTGCTCACTCACTAAGTAGGCGAATCTAACAGCACAGCGACTTGGAAAGCAGTGTTGAAGTGAAAGCACAATCTCATATATCACCAAGGATCAGTTCGACCAGATTACTCAAGATGCCCACCGAGACTACCACTCAAGTCCGTAGGGATCACACACGCTGGGAATGCACCCGCCCGACTTCAACGGGCACCTGTGGAATGGTCAATGACATGACCCGGAGTACCTGCGAAGGCCCAACCTGCGACTCCCGACGCCAAGCCGGCGATTTCGCGCTCAACAATTCTAGTGAACAGATTGGCAAACTTTCCTCAGTAGACAACCAAGGGACAGAGCGTTGGACATACTACGAGAGGCTCGTCAATGGCACTCATTGATTGGTTGGTATAGTTGGCTCGGCTGGGTGTCGGCAATGGGAATGCTGGGCAAGGCATTGGTTCAGGTCAAGAGGTTGCGCACCCTTTGGCGATGGTCGTTGATGGCTTTGTCTTGTAGGCAAGACGCTTAATAGAATGTAGAGGAAGCTAGTCCTTGTTGTATAAACAGACACACACGGCGAACCCATCGGAAATGAACGTATATGTAAATCTCGTCGTACTCATTAAATCGCTAGGACTCGAGGAGTACCCAACACTGACAGTCTTGAAGCAATCTCTAAATGTGCTAGATCCGCTCCATCTATATGCATAGTACACAACATAAACAACTCAGTAGACGTAGCGGAAGCTCAGGTTCTCCTTGTCCGTAAGATCCTCCCAAGCGCGCGCCGTGGCATCGACACTTGCCTCGGCAATGCCCGCGGCGGCCATCTCGTCGCGGCGACGGTTCTCACGGCGCAGGTACCATCGTAGAGCGAGGATGACGATGACCAGAAGACTATAGCAGCCCAGGTGGGTGGCAAAGGCGATGAAGTAGCGGGGGCCGTCGTGGGAGAGGAAAACCTGGGGGCCGATGGCGTTACCGGCAGCCCAGATGATGAAGTTGAATGCGACAACGACTGTCTTCTTGGTCTGACCGGCGGTGTTTCGCGAGATCATGGAGAGACCGAGAGTCTGGGCAGACCAGAAGGAGAGGGTGATGTAGTAGCAGATAAGGAGACCGACATGCTGGGCAAAGGTCCGGTTGGGGACAGTCATGAGGAGGATGGTGCCGACGAAGGACCTGCGACTGTCAGTACAGTTCACGAAGGCTAGCGAGAGATAGACTCACGGGACACAGAAACCAAGCATAACCAGAAGGTTCTGATTGGTCTTCTTGACAAGCCAAGCCGATGACAGCAGCACAATGATGATGTAGAAGCCCAGGACCATGGCAAGCAGCTGAGTCTCGAGGGTGCTGAACCCGAAGCTCTTGATGATGATGTTGGCAAAGGCACCGAGACCAGACGTAGGGATAGTGGTGCACAGAGAAATGAGTGCGTAGCCGTAGGTCTGAGGGTCCTTGAGACCCTCGATGAACTGCTCCTTCTTGAACTTCTTGTTCTGGATACCCGTCTGGTTGTCGCGGACGCGCTCAACCATCTCGTGCTTCTCCTGCTCCGTCCAGCACTTGGCGCGCATGGGAGAGTCGGGCATCCACCAGAGAACAAAGAAGCCAAAGATGACCGAGATGACACCGTACGAGAGGAAGAGCCACTGCCATGACCTGAGAGGGCCGCTCTTGATGAGGGAGAAACAGTAGGCGAGGAGGCCACCGACGATCTGCTGGGCTCCGTTCATCATGTACCTATTGCGGCTGTTCAGCTTTTGAGCTTGTTCATGTTCTTCGGGGGTGCTTACCAGTAGGTGACACGAGAGGCCTGCTCCTCACGGCGGTACCAGATGGCAGACAGGATGACGAAACATGGCTGGCATGCCGACTCAAAGATACCCAGGAGAGTTCGCACAACGATCAGGCTGGTGAAGTTCTTGCAGGCAGCATGACAGGCAAGAGTCGCGCCCCAGGCGACGATGCAGAAGCTCAGGTATTTGGCAATGGGAACGCGGGAGATGAGCCAATTCTGGGGGTATTCGACGACGAGGATCGCGAGGTAGATACATGTAGTGAGCCACGAGAACTGTCAAAGCCAATGGTCAGTGTTGCTCAAGACGGAGTCGATCGGGATAACCTACATTTTGGCTGATGGTCCCGTCTGGGTTCTCTAGGCCAGTGTCGGCCGTGAGACCCATGATGGAGGCGAATGAGAGAGTGCCCTTGTCAATGGCCTGGAGAAAGTAGGTGCAGATCATGACGAGAAGGACTCGCTTGTCAATCATCTTTCGCAGCTGGGCGCTACGCTCGGGGCTGATGTCGATGCGGACATCAGAGACATACTGGGCAAGCTCCTTGTCAACTCGCTCAGAGTGCTGAGTGGGCTTCTCAAGGTCTTCGACCTCGTCGAGGGACTGCTTGCGCTGGACTTGGTCGGCGGACTCCATGATGTGACAAGAAGGGGCGATGTGAGGGGAGGGCTTGGTGGCTGTCTTGGCCTTGGGGAAATTCCTTGGCCAAGAGATGGGTTGTAGAGCTTTTTTATCTGCTCGAAAGTCGGACTGACGGGTTTTACGATCCTGGGGTCTGGGGGAGAGGAGGCGAGCGAATGGGCTTCCCCAGGTGCCACTCCGTCTGACTCGGTGCGGAGATGGCTTGGACTTCCCCATCTCCCCCAGACGCCCCAGTCTTGGGTCTCCAGACGAGCGAGACCGCTAAAGCCCGGAGAGGGTTAGGCAGAGGAGGGTCCCACGGGGCGAGTCGTGCCTCGCTTGGGTTTGGACCGAATGCCCGAATGGCTCTCTGACACGCTCGGTTATGCGGCAGAGTCTGCTTGAGGTTTGACCCCAACTCTTTCATCTCCAACTGTTCATGCTGGTTGGCTTGAAGATGTGGTTCTCAGGAGAGGAGGGTCCACTAAGTTGGGCCAACAAGTGAAAAGGACAAGGATCTCCGCTTGAGGGATAATACCAGTGGTCTGTGGACGGGGAAAGGTGAGCTGTGTGGGTTGGAGAGAGCGGAATGCAACCCTATGTGTCAGGGGGAGGCTCGATCATCACCATCATCAGACGTGGCACGATTTGTGAAAAGGGAAAGCCGTGCTTCTGAGGGCGTTTTGTTCTGGAAAGGATTTCGGTGCATGGTGGCGAGTTGCCATGGGTACTCCAATGATGATGCCCGAGTGCTTTTGTGTTCCCCTGTCGGGAAATTGGAGAAGTGAAGCGACGGTATGAGTTACTCCGCATCGTCTGTGTCTGTCTGTCATGGTGTGTTCACTATGAGTTGACGTTGGAGGGAGGAGTAGGGTGGTCTCTGTATGTGAATGCTCAGGGCCATTACGAAGCCCATCAATTGACAAAGAGAATAAGGTTATGGCTTTGTGGATTCTGCACCAGTATTAAGAATGGCAGTCCCACAGGCAAACATTAGCGCCAAGTCTTCTCTCTTTGTCTCGTTGCAAACACTTGCCGATCCAGCATCCATCTTCGGAAACCTCGGTCTTTTCTTTTACCATGTTTCCCCCAACTCGTTATGGCTTCATCATAGCTCTTTACCATCCCCCTTCTCGGACACTCACCTCGGCCTGCCTGAGTCTCCGCCCCCATCTCGAGGCGCCCCCAGACCCCCACCCCCACAGAACCAGGTTTCTTTCCAAAGTGCGGAGAGGGTGTGGAGTGACGTTCCTAGCCTCTCATAGGACGGCGTGACTTGACCGAAGCTCATGGCTCGGTCTGCTTCGGACCGAAGTTGTGGGTTGATGGGTCTTCGCGGGGAAGCTCAGATGGCCACTCAGAGTCCAAATGACATGAGAGAGTGGGAGTCGTTGGCGCGGCTGTGGGCATCCTGGTCGACTTGCCTCACTATTAAGATGCTTACCGCCTTCCGCCGTGTTGATCCCGCTGTTCCCATGTTTCGTTCCATTGTTGAGTGACCAGGTCAGTGATTGGAAAAAAAAGCGCTCGGCCAACACAGCATCACGCACAGGATTCTTACGGAGAGATAGAGGCTCTCACCGAATTATCGCGCCATACTCTCCCAGGCTCCCTCTCTTTACTTTACCCCTCTTCTTCACACTCCCCCATCACATCATGCCCTCCCACATGCACGGCGTCGCCGCGGAAGACGTCCACAAGCAGATCCGTCTTCTCATCCACGAGCTCGTCAACATCAAGGACACAACCGGAGAGTTCTTGCTAAAACTCGACGATGGCCGCATCATCGACACAAAGGGCTGGAACGACTGGGAGTGGACGCACGGCATCGGTCTGTATGGCATTTGGAAGTACTACGAGATGACGGGAGAGGACGAGTGGCTCAAGATCATAGAGGACTGGTTCCAGGCCCGCTTCAAGGAGGGCCACAAGGGCAAGAACATCAACACCATGGCTGTCTTCCTGACCCTGGCCTTCGTCTATGAGAAGACTGGTAACCCGACATACCTGCCCTGGCTCGATAGCTGGGCCGAGTGGGCATACCACGACCTCCCACGCACCAGACACGGCGGCATGCAGCACATTACCTACCTTGAGGTCAACGACCAGCAGCTCTGGGATGACACCCTCATGATGACGGTGATGCCGCTGGCCAAGATTGGTCTGGTCCTCAATAGGCCGCATTACGTCGCCGAGGCCAAGAAGCAGTTCCTCCTTCACATCCAGTACCTGTTTGACACAAAGACGGGGCTTTTCTTCCACGGTTGGACTTTCAAGGACGGTGGTCACAACTTTGCCGATGCACGATGGGCACGAGGTAACAGCTGGGTCACCATTGTCATCCCCGAGTTCCTGGAGCTCGTCGGACTCAATACTGACGATCCTCTCGGCTCGCACCTCATCAACACCCTCGAGAGTCAGTGTGAGGCTCTCGCCAAGCTGCAGGTCCCCAACGGTTTGTGGCGCACACTCCTGGACATCTCAGAGGAGGAGGGCTCGTACGTCGAGGCTAGCGCTACTGCGGGTTTTGCATACGGCATGCTCAAGGCCGAGCGACGGCGGTACGTGGGCAAGCAGTACTCTGAGGTGGCAGTCAAGGCGATCAAGGCTGTACTGGAAAACATTAGTCCGGAGGGAGAGTTGCTCAACACGTCATTTGGAACGGGTATGGGCCATGACTTACAGCATTATAAGGATATCCCACGGACGAGCATGCCATACGGACAGGCTATGGCTATGATGGCGCTGGTTGAGTTTTTGCGGGTGTTTGTGTAAGGTAGTTTTGACGATTTGATGACGTGATGATAGGTTGGTAGCTGAGTTGAACCGAATAGACGGATAGGCTCTGGAGGATAGCTTATGTAGAAGCATCTTGAAGTGTTCAAGGTGCTGGTCACAATGGAACATGTTTGGCGTTTATCCTATTTATGCGCAGTTCGCTTGATGCCTGTATTGCATTGGTTCTTAAGAAAGGCTCTCGACTATTAAATTACTCTAACTTCACCTGGGACAGCTCCGAACCTGGATGTGTTTGCTCGGGAAGTACTAAACAAGATTGGAACTCGTATAAAATTTCCTAACAAAGGGGCCTGGCCCAGGCGTGTTTATACCGTTCTCTTAATGCTTTCCTAAAGCTGTAATTGTAAGAAGCCTCTGCCGAGCCACCCCTCTTGGTGTTGAGTTGGTGTTCATCTTCTAAGACAGGATGCTTGAATCTGCAAGGCTTAGTGGTAAATGTTTGCCTCGCTAGTAACCTTGCGAGAGGTGTTTAATCACAGAGCTATCCTATTCAGTTCAGGCATGGTGATATAAGGGGAATCTGCTGCCTAGGCAGATCGAGATAATGCTACGATGGCTGTGCACCATGACGCGGCCACTGGGGCCTGGTCATGTGTAATTTTAATTCTTGATTCTAATTTGTCACGTACGTGCTTCATATGTAATTGTCATGCGTACTTTAAGTGTGGCGCAGGCAATCCTTCTGAGTAAGATGGACCAATGCGTGAGATCTGATCAACACGAGGGACCGTTGCTAAGAGAGCCATCTTTTATAACTAGACGTCTGAGGCTGCGTTCAAAAGGTTACATTCCTCAAAGAGGACCAATTTCACCCAGAAATGCATTTTCTCAGCCTGCCTCTACTCTTTGGGGCAGCCCATGCTCTCCTTGTCCCCTCTCCTCTGGGCTCTTACGATGTCGCTGTCAAGCACATTGAGCTCGTCGACCCGAGCCGTATAGATCCCTTTGCACCCGAGGCCAACACCAAGCGCCGCATCATGGCGTCGGCATATCTCCCCATCGATGCCCAGTACAGATGCAAGGCCCAAGTGGTGCCATATATGCCGCCTCTGACGGCGAGCGTCTTTGAAAAGGTCGGCGAGTCCTTGGGCGTGCCGCAGGGCTTGTTTGGAGATTTCAAAATGAAATTCTGTAATATTGAGGCGCTCAATTTGGACGAGGGCCGCAAGGAGAGAAAGAAGTTTCCTGTGGCGGTCTTCTCGCCGGGATTTCAGGGCACGAGGTTTGTATATGGTGCGCTGGCGAGGTCATTGGCCAGTCTGGGGTATATTGTTGTGACGCTCGACCATACGTATGAAACCTCTGTCGTTGAGTTTCCTGACGGGAGTGCTGCATATGCGACCTTGGGCAACGATACGTTAACTCTCAAGCAGCTGGAAGTAAGTCCATGTCTAGCCTGAAGCAATCGTTCTCAGTAGACAAATGACTAGAGCATTGACTAACACGACCAGGTCCGTACGGCCGACACATCCTTCCTCATATCTCAGCTCTCCAACACGACCTTCACAAACTCCATTTTTGCCAACTTCCCAGGCACCTTTAATCCTCGCAAGGTTGTCGTTTACGGACACTCTTTTGGTGGAGCCACAGCCGCCGCTACTGCGCAGCACGACCCAAATGTCATCGGAGGGCTTAACTTTGACGGCTCAATCTATGGACCTGTGAACCAGGAGGGCTTCAAAGATAAGCCGTTTATTCTGGTTGGGAGGAACTACCCAGCACCTGTGCCTGAGTGGGACAGCTTTTACAACAAGGTCGACGCTGCCAAGATGGAACTGGCGGTGAGGGATACGCAGCACTATGCCTTTATGGACCTGCCGTTGCTGCTGACGGTGTATCAGGTTCCACCTGAGCTGCAGCCCATAGTGGACGAGGTATTTGGAAAGTTGGATGGAAGGAAGGTCGAAATGGTGGTGAATGAGGTTATGGTTGGATTGTTGAAGCTGCTGTTTGAGAACAAAACAAGGCCGCTTAAGAATGTGGACAGGAACCCTGACATTGATGTTTTGCGAAGCGACCTGCCTATGGGCAAGTAGATTGCGGAAGATATAGTTGACTTGTGGGGATATGAAAGAAGTTTTAATAATTGCTATTAACTATTTCCTATTTACTTATTGCCTTCTTTGTGTTTTACATGGGCATTGACAGACTATCATAGATGTTTGATTTAAATTGGAAATACTGGGAAAACATGTTCCTAGATAGTCCATAGTGTACCTAAGGTCATGATAGCGCCCTGGTAGTCTCTGACCCCTAACAAAGGAATCACTGACACAAAAAAGAGTTCACTCACTCAAGGACAAGTTATACCAATAGCAGGCGAGGATCAGGCAGACGTCAATAACATTTTATTTATGTTCCAATCCAAGACAGCCCAAGGACTGTCGAAACTATACTGCGGCTATATCTTACTATGTGAAAGAATGTCTCGAAGAGAATATTTTTTGATCACCGTGAAGCAACCAGTCTGCCATCCATAGCTTGGACTCTCACCACGGCAAGGGCAGTGGATATGAGTCGGCATAAGGGATGGAAGCAAGAATAAAAACAGGGGGTAGAAAAGGCAAAGCAGTAAGGCAGATTCAAAAAGGACCGTGGTGTTGGAATCCATCCATCCCGGCGCATCGAAACCCAGCACTTTTACCCTGAGGGCAAACATTCCAAGTGCTGAGCCCACCCAATTCTCATGGGCGAAAGTCATTAGTAGTCTTATGACATGTTAGCAACTCTCACGTATCAAAGAAGCTGTGAGTTCTTACCTCCGTCCTTGTCCTTGTCCTTGCCGCCACCGTTGCCGTAGCCAGGGTTGCCGTAGCCAGGGTTGCCATAGCCATGGGTCTTGCGAGGATACTCGGTCACGGTCTTTGTGACGGTGATGGTCTTGGTCTTGGTGATCGCGGGCTGCGTCACAGTGACAGTCTTGTGCTTGTAAACGGTCTCGGTCTTGGTCACTGGGGGCTTGGTGATGGTGACAGGAGGCTTGGTCACGGTAACCGGGGGCTTGGTCACGGTAACGGCAGGCTGGGTGACGGTGATGGTCTTGGTGACCGGGGGCTTGTGCTTGTAGACCGTCTCGGTCTTGGTGACGGCGGGCTGGGTCACTGTCAAGGTCTTGGTCTTGGTGACAGGAGGCTGGGGGTAGTTTTTCGTGACAGTGACGGTGGCCGTCACGGTCTTGGTGTTTCCATAGCCATAGCCGTAGTCGCCAGGGGCGGCGAAGGCCAGTGGTGCGGAGAGAAGAGGCACGAGGAGAGCGAAGACCTTCATTGTGTGGGATGAAGCGAAAGGCTTGGATGTATGAGGTAAAGAGTGGTTTGTTGAAAAGATTGGTGTGTGAGGATGAGTGTGGGAGTTGACGTCGAGGGAGAGGATAAGACGATACTTATAGAGAATCTCTTACTTGTTCCCTCTATACCTCTTGGAGATGTTTACCAGCCAAAAGTAATGACGAGATGAGAAGGCTGGAAGACGCATCCAGACCTCAGCCGCACGTTGCTCACAGAGTCTTGACTGTTGGCCACGCTTCACCCACGTAAAACCCGGGCGATGATCATCCCAGTCAGGTTACACATGCTCGACCCAATACCCACCCGCGGGACAAATAAGGCTTCTCCAAGCTCAGCCATAAGCTCGTATCTGCTGGAGAGCCCGTGTTTATGCAGGACGGCAACCTCTTTTGCTGCAGGACGGGAGCAGGCTGGCAACCACTATTGATGCGGGACGGCAAGCCAACACTCGGTGACAACACACACCGTTTTGGAAAGCCGTTTGGATCCAGCTTACACTCAGGGCTACCTTGATGGTAGGGTAACTTGACATGCACCTCGCAAGTAGATGTGGTTAGGGGTGCTAGCACTTTGAGGTGAGATGTGCCTGAACTCGGCTGACGAGCCGATTGCGTGATAACGTGGTGTCGCAACATTGACGTCGGGACAAGTTTTTCTTACTTTTCTGCTGACATTCAGCCTCGGTACCAGCGTGTCAATGGGGATATGGTTTAAGCGGTTTGTGATTAGTGTGTTTAAAAATCTTTCTATTTGTGTGAGAGAGAAGTGGACTGGTCAACGACTGCACACTGAGCATTGTTTTATCACCGCCCATGACCAGGCTCCGGAACCCAAATTGATCACCATTCACAGTCTCCCAGTTCGTCACTCCACCTGACAGCCGTGTTTCCCAAACCGCTCGCCTCGCAGACGCTGTCAGCTTCCACGAGGATCACGTTTTGCGGGGAGTCAAGAGCCTCATGGACAGGGGTACCAAGACAACACGGTAAATGACACAAAAAGAGGCATTTTATGCAGATCCTCTGCCACATTCATTTTTGACCGGCAATTGGGCTCGCTCCCCGTCTGTGCCGCTGCAGGTCGAGACTTGGGTCCTGCGGGGGCCTCAAAAAGTTATGCAGTCGTGGAGGCAACGGAAATTGCGCAATCGCCGGGGCACACCCATCAGGGCAGATCAGACCAGCTGAAAGAGGCCAGGCACAGGATGATTGCATACATTATTGAAGCATCATGACTTTATGCTGCTTAACCGACCTGACCGTGAGATGGTATCGTGGCCGGTCTGACTGCGTTTGAGCCAGCCTTTGGCTATGATCTCAGATGCGGTCTTGATTGCGAATCGGGTGGCGTTACGAGTATTCAAAAATAGCCTGCCTTGTTGTCCACAACAGGTTTGTCTGTCACAGCTGAGCCTTCTCCTGTACTGCTGTGTTGCCCGTATTAACAAGGCCGAGAGGGCCGTTGTGCAACGTCGATGTTGGGCCCAGCCAGCACGCCATGCCCTATGCCCCCTCCCAACTTCTGACTGGCCGAGTGTTTACGGTGGAGGTGCAACTTGCAGCCCCCGACTTCCTATCTCTCTCCCCCGCGGATCTAATGATAGGGTTCTGATGACCGCTACTATTTTGATCATCGGAGCCAACGGCTGATTTTCCCGTGTCGATCCATATGCCGACCCGTCTTGCCCCTGGCCCGTTTTTGAAACTTTTGAGACGGTTGAGTCCTCTAGTGCTTATTCTGGTCGCGTCATAATGCAGGGACTGATGCCGTGGTCTCGAGATTGACCAACCGATAGGGGCATCTTATCTCCTCAGCTGCCCACCGACTTTCGATTGGGTGAGACCAGCAGCTCTCGAGAACCTGGCAACCCTGCCGTCTCCGGACAGCTGGATCAGCGAGGAGAATCTCCTCTGGGGCCACTCAACAAAAGCAAAACACGGCTCGTGTTGCCATCCTGGACATTTCAGCTCTCGCAAACAGGTCCGCCATGGTCGCGGTCAAGGCCATGACCAGATGTTCAGTCAAGTGCATGATTCCCGGTCCATGTTTGAAACAAATGAATGGGTCACCTGATTCCTACTGATTCCTCTTGATGCTGACGTCAACGAGGTATTTCTGGCCACTGGTGCTCCTGTGTTGGCTGTTCTTGGCCATTTAAGCTTCAGTTGGATTATTCGTCGGCTGGTTGTTATTAGATCAACTTGGCTCAATTGAGTTCTGGACAAGAGGTCTGCTCGTCAATGATACAGCACATTGCCTTTGTCAACGAGCCTGGTTCCTTTCTTAGAGTCATAGAGACTGTTGGCCGTAGTGGCAAAGATCCCATTTTTAAATATGACAGCTCCGTGAAAATGATGTCGTAAAACACCATGATCCATGACACATAGGCAGTTCAAGATAGATGGGATAGTACTGTACTGTACGGAGTACGTTCCAAGAGTCGGGCCATGGTATCGGGGCCTTGGTCCGCTTCCGCGAATCCTATAAATAGCATTTTCAAAACGTTGACCTACTCACCGAACGTATACAGGGTGTAGGGATCAGTAATGTTATTTGGTATACGTGAGGCACAGAGTGTGGCAAGCAACGGGAAGTCTAGTAATTCCTTCTTAGAGGGATACCTCTCGCTATAGTCTAATAAAGGCTATGATACGTGGTAAAAGGTCCTCGTGGCGAGGTAGAAGTGTTCCCATCTTTTAACATTACTGATCCCTACACCCTGTACTATTAAGGCTAGACCTGAGATTATGTAAGAACAGGTAGTTTTATTATCTAAGACTACAGAGAAGAGAAGAGATTTCCTCAACAGGCCCTTCAGACAACGTCGTCAAGGCGTGCCAGCAACAGAAGAGAGAACAACAACCCGAAACTGTGATAAACCTTTCAGCCCATAGCCCTAACTAACCGATACCTCCGCCTCACCCTCTAACACTTATCAACAGTGACAATGACATTGTGGTTGAGGCTGCTAAACTGCTGGCCCCAAACCACCCAGTCATCAATGGGCCGACATCCGCAGTCATAGCAGACGGGGTGTCCGAACCAGCACGTGGCCTTGACATGGCGCTCGCATTTGTAGACGGCAATCTGAGCCAGGTTGGCGAGGTCATTGCATTTCTCGCCAACGTGGTAGTTGTTGTCGTTGCACCACCAGATGCCCGCGTTGTTGGAGCACGAGATGCGCACGCAAGATCGAGCGTTGACACCGCAGGTCCGGCTGCCGATGGAGCGGAGGTAGCCGATTTCACGCGCAATCTGGTCACGATTCGCTTCGCCTCCCCCCCAGTAGCCGATCTTGCCGGCGCGGCAGAAGTGGTGAGTCTTGAGATGGAGGTTAGCAGGTCAGTGGTAGAGGAACCAAGGCAACCTTACCGCCTGAGCACGAGCCTCGAGGATCAGGTCTCGCTTGGTCTCCTCGGGCTCTGCGTTTTCAATATCGTCTAGCTCGAAGTCTGGGTTTGCTTCCTTGATTTGTGCAATAACAGTCTATGAGATTACAGGTTAGATATGTGCAAATCGAGAATCGACAGTCATATCTACCTCAGCTGTTCCCTTCAGGGTGACATTCTTTCCACCTTTCTCCAAAGGACCAATAACTTCAAGCTCACCCGAGAGGTCATATCCCTCCGGAATGCTCCTGGGAACGTTCTTTAAATCAAGTCAAATCAGCATTGGGACGCGTCGTGTCTATTAAGGTGTTGAGATCTAACTCACCACGGCCACGGCCGCAACCAGGGGAAGAAGGATGGCAAGGCAAGCCCTCATGTTGCTGATCTTCAAGTATTGGACAGCTGAGTGTTGTAGATGAATGATTGTGCTGATTTGCGAAGCTGCCAAACGAGGACTGCCATCCCGCTTTTTATAGACGGAGCCTGGCTTGTCGTCTTGTGGTTAATACATACCATATGGTCAACCAAAGCCAAGTCTCTTTGATTTCAGCCTTGATTCAGTGCTCTAGGAAGGTAGCATCTGGCAAAGACTTGAATAATGCTCAAATCTTCCCGTGATAGGTTCAATTACGCTGCACGCTGGGATCGAGGCTGGGCGCACTCCTAGCAATCTGAAATGGCTAAGCGTGCTACCATCACAGTGATTTACTAGCGTGTCTATACCCGGGTTGAGAATCCTTTGAGTGGCACGTATTTCATCTTTCTATTATCGTATGGTTCTTCTAAGTGTTTGCATTGCACCCGCCAGGTAACGTGTGATGATGAGTGTTGCTAGGTCACGCAGACAGAGTTCAAGAGCAAGAAGTCAACACCAGAATTTAAACATCTTGCATTCAGGCCAATGAGAAACCTAGGGGCATAAACAATAGAGCCACCTCGAAATCAAATGTCCCGGCCTGGTATCTGGCACTACCTCCATGACCCTTGCCCCGGGTCTACCCGTGGGATGATCAAAACCGGGATGAGGACCCAGGGTGGGGATTCATGATGAAGAAGGAATTGAATCGAGACGCCACTAGAATCTGATATAACCACCTTTGCAATGTTTAACGTACGGTCTCGCCGTTAACCCAATTTGCCAAGGCGCCGAAATACCGCATCTCGCCTGATGACAGGACGCAACAGTCTTAAACAGGAAGCTTAAGACACATCGGCTAAAGGAAAACTTCAGAGGCATTCCTTAGGCGAGGTTCCATAACAATGTTGCATTTGGGGACTGGGCATTTTGGCCACCCCCTGCACCTGATTTAAGCTGTGCCACGCGGATCACCATATCCGTATGCTCAACTCGCATCCTGACCAATACCAGGCTCGTTTGACAAAGACAACAGGGTTCTATGCCTACCACTCGGATCATACCGACGGCTTTACGGGAAAGGCAGCAACTCTTCGGCGAATTTCATGTCGGGGAACTTGGGTGGTGAAGAAGGGCTCGCGACGGCTCAACATCGTGCTATTGCATCGAGGGGAGACTCTCCGGATGATTGATCCTAGAGGATGCACCACAAATTGATCTCTGCCAGCTTCGCTTGGGGATGTTGAGATGTACCTAGCAGATAACCTGATTATAGTTGGTGGTTAGGGTGAGCAAATGGTGGGCAGCCTCAAGATCGTGAGAGGTCTAGCATAACATCATCCCTAAGATAGATGATTCCTCCGCCGTGAAGAGCTCGATTATGGCGATAACGGTTCAGAAAGTTTCTTTAGAGAGGCTGCCTCTAATAGGACAGTAGACACGTGAATAACTAAGGGTGGGTGTTCTGGCATGGCAGGCTACTCAAGCGTCATTATCAAGGGCAAGTAGACCCTTTTGTCTATTCATACTATGCTTTTTAAACTCGTAATACATGCCTGATTTATTTTAAGCACTCGCTTCTTAAAGACGGGGGTTATAAACTGTGTTAATGCCGCCGGTGACAATAGTCTTAAGGACCATGTAGTCGTCAACTCCGTACTTGCTGCCCTCGCGACCCATGCCAGAGTGCTTAACACCTCCGAAACTGCAACTAGTTAGCATTTGCCGCGGATGGGTTAGAGTCGGTAAACTTACGGTGCTGCCCAGTCGGCAATGACGCCTGTGTTAATGGCAACCATGCCGAACTCGAGCCTCTCTTGCACGCGGTGCGACCGGGCCAGGTTGGTGGTCATGAGGTATGAGGCTAAGCCAACTTCAGACTTGTTCGCTCGGGCAATGACCTCGTCTTCAGTCTTGAACTTTGTCAGGGCGGCAAGAGGACCAAATGTCTCCTCGTATGTGACGGCCATGGTGTCATTTACATCACCGAGGATGGTGGGCTGAAAGAAGTTTTTGCCAAGGTCGGGCAACCGCTGTCCGCCGAGGAGAACGGTGGCATTCTTGCCAATGGCATCCTTGACATGCTCCTCGACCTTTTCAACACTCGTGGTCATGGGGCCATGAGTGACGGAGGCGTCAGTTCCGTTGCCAACCTTGAACTTGCCCACTTCCTCCACCAGCCGCTTGGTGAACTGGTCATAGATCCCTTCTTGCACGTATATTCGATTGGCACACACACACGTTTGGCCAGAAACCTTGAACTTGGCGATGACAGCGCTAGCAACGGCCGTCTCGAGGTCGGCGTCGTCAAAGACGATGAAGGGCGCGTTGCCGCCCAGCTCAAGGCTCAGCTTCTTGAGGGTATCGGCCGATTGCTTCATCAAGATCTTTCCAACTCGAGTGGAACCAGTGAAGGAGATCTTCTTGACCGTGTCAGACTCGCAGAGGGCAAGGCCAAGCTTGGGGGTATTATTGAGGGCGGTGACGATGTTGAGAACACCCTTGGGAACGCCGGCGCGCTCGGCGAGGACAGCGAGGAGGTTTCCAGAGTAAGGAGTGACGCCGTCCGTCTTTACAACGACAGTGCACCCAGCGGCGAGGGCAGCAGCGATCTTGCGGGCGGCCATTGCCATGGGAAAGTTCCAGGGCGTAATCAAGCCGCAGACGCCTACGGGCTGCTTGAGGATCTGGATCCTGGCGTTGGGTTGGGCATGAGGGACGACATCGCCGTACAGTCGGGGAGCCTCCTCGGCGAACCACTCAAAGAAGCCAGCAGAGAAGAGAGCCTCGCCTTCAGCATCGGGCTTGGCCTTGCCGTTCTCGGCGGTGATGACCTTGCCAATGTCAACTTTGTTCTCGGTGATGAGGTCGGCGAGCTTGCGCAGGATGCGACCACGCTGACGGCCTGATTGGGCTCGCCATAGAGGGAAGGCATCTGAGGCGGCCTGGATGGCCTTGTTGAGATCGTCAACGGTAGACTCGGGCGCGGTGCCAATGACTTGGTCGGTAGCTGGGTTGCGGACCTCAAAGGTCTGACCAGAAACGGATGCGACCCATTCGCCGTTGATGTAGGACTTGTCAGCGACGAGGCCGGCGTCGTTGAGAGTGGAAGCGATGGAAGTCATGGCGGAATCGACAGAGTATCAAGGATGGGTCGGTGTTGATGGAGAGTTTCGGCTTGGATGGTGATGAAGCGAAGCGGGTTGGAGCTTGATATAGCACCAGCTTGAGGCGACGATGCAAGAGCTCGTTCGGTCTTGACGCCTCTATCTCCGGTTCTTGACGAGAGAGTGTTTTGGAGAAGCTAGTTGTTTCAATCGCCGCGGGATATTGCCCATTGAATGCCGGCGTCCCGATACTCGGCGTGCAGCATCAAGATGAATGAATGTAAGTTGTCGGTTTTGGAAGCCGAGCAACAAAGCTAATTAGGAAGAGCAGAAGCTCTTTTCCTTTTGTGTGGGGATGTTGCGGGGGAAGAAGCGATGACGGATGCAATCGAGATGGAATTCGCCAATGAGATACCCACGTCATGAACCGCTCTCTGATTCGTCAGTCTGACAGTCACTGGCTTTACCCCGCGTGTGGTTGGAGGATCGGCTTTAGAAGCCGAGATCTTCTCCTCGTTTGGCCTCGCGTGGCTTGGTAGGATTCCAGAGCCGAAACCTGATACATGGCAATCGCCAGTTGCTCAAGCGATATGAAGGGTCTGTTATCATGGACGTGGGGGTATTGAAAGAGAAGCCAAGACAAAGCAACGGTTTGCTGATGGGTTTGTGCTGCCCACAGCTGCCTAATCTCGGGTATGCACATGGAGCTGGCTATGCAGGTCTCAAACTCCGATCCCCGTCCCGGTGCTGGCTCTCATTCTTTTTGCCTATTGTATACCCAAGAGCAGTGCTTTCAGTTTGTCTTCCCGTCAGGGCTGTGGCTGTGAAGTGGCTTATAGTCCCCTGTGCCAGTCACCTCCGAGACGATGAATGAGGCGCTGTAGTCCGAACATAATCAAGCCAGCTTATGCAAGGAACAGCCGTCTCGACTTGTGCTACAGTATGACCAGGAGGCACACTAGCTTTTGACCTTAGACACTCTCCCTAATGTTTACTTCACAGTCCTTCAGCAACTCTGGCTATGCCTCATCCGCTTCATGTGGGTTGAGAGTATGGACATCACCTGAAGATTGATCCTCGCAACACCAACCAGCGCATTGCATCAAGAACCAAGAAAGAAGGCTAAGAAGCAGTTAGTCGCTAAATCGATTCTATATCTGCCTGCCGACTTTGACGAGAACGAACCCAAAATCGGCCACGAACAGGAACGCGTTAAGCCAGACCCGTCTATCGCAGCATAAATACATAACCATTTACCTCCCAATGACGAGCATGCTGCGATTACGAGATACGATTCAATCACTTGTTACACCTTCTTCAACTCGATCAACGAAAGCCGAAATGGTACAGCGACCATGACGAAACGTGGACGAGAGGCCGAATATCAAACATGTGCGCTTAAAGTGCCTTGAGTATCGGTTCGACAACGAGTTTAGACACCCCCCTTGATAATAAGCCGTTTGAGAGCAACACTTATACTTTTCCAACGTTTCGCTTTTTCATCCCCAAACCGACAGCGCTCTTTTATACCAACAATGAATCTCAGAGATGCCACAGCACATACTGGCCAGTATTTCAGGGGTTATGTTCCTACTAAGGAGCTTCCGAGTGGGAGACGGGAATCTGAGATGCTATCTCAATGACTCGGTATGCAGTGGCACGCTCAAGAGCACATGACAGAGCTATCTCTGGGACTCGTGTCTAACTCGTCGTTGGATCTGTCTCTAATTCTCTTTGGCAATAACAACAGGGGAAATCTCCCGTCAGTAGATGAGACTTATATGATTTGCTTCTCCAATTACCTGCCACGTTGAAACATACCGTCTTCGCCTGGAGATGCTTCTTTAACCCCCCGCGCTCCCCCAACTCGTTCCACCGTTATCGGGCGGGGGAAGCGAGGGTCAGATCCACCCTCGGTTCCGATGCCGAATCGCAGTGGAAATATTACTTGATCGACTGGCGTCGCTCTCATTTCTATCTCCGTTTTTGGATCCCCCTTTAATTCTGACGACGCGTCTCTCCACAGCCGCCAATGACCCGAGCGCCGAGAAAATATGTCCCCAAGGTCAAAGGTGAGTGGATATGTCGAGTGTCGCAACGAGAAGCTGACATTGTGGGCGCCAGGATGTTATGAGTGCTCGCAGCGTCGGATCAACTGTGATAGAGGGGAACCCGAGTGCGCCAAATGTGTTTCAAAGGGGTTTGCCTGTAGCGGAATCGGACCTAGGTATAGATTCCGAAACGGTCTGGCCGTGAAGCGAAAAGGGGTCCCTTTGAGAAATCGCCTCGCCCGCTCTTCCGATCATCATGGCCTCTCCCTAGATCCCGAGCATCCCGATGACGGGAGACGGGGACAAACAAGCGTTCCTCAGCTACCGTTACCTTCCATGACGGTCGCTGAGGAGCGAGTGGATCACAATCACAATCAACTCGTCGGGTGTGATGCTGTCACTGGGCCAGCCATCCAACACACACTACTATCAGTACTCCCCTGCTTGAACCACATCACACCATGGCAGAGACTACTACTCAAGCACTGTAAGTACTTGTCGCATGACGATGAACTTGGCTGACGGCGATCAAGTCTCGGACCACATCGCCCCAGAGATGGTGGTCATCGATGACCGCAACAATGGCTGGCGAAGCCTGGTTCTCCCTTTAGCATGTGTGGACGAGCTGGTAATGAGTTCTGTAATGGCAGTTTCGGCTTTTCATTTATCTGAAAGGGCTGAAAGCAACCAGCTTGTCAGCGCGAATATGCTATACTCCAAAGCCATCTTCAATCTCCAGAAACGACAAGACTTGCACCAGTATGATATCCACGCAAGGTATCGAATTATCGTCTCTATAGTTGTCCTGCTTCTCGGCATGATGGTTAATGGAAGCTCAGACTTTCCAATCATGTTTCGAATGTTGCAGTCTGCTCTAGACATGGTGGGGGGAGAGAGTGTGCTTGCAGCCGGTAGCAAGGTCATTGCCGACTTTTCAACATCACAGATCCGCAAGTAAGTCGCCAGGCATTATTTCACTAGCAAACGCAGTTCTAACAAGCCTCAACAGAATGCGCGTCTATGCCTCGCCGTTTATCAGCCAGGATGAAGGCGTCAGCGCTGTCGCAACACAAATTAGGCAAAGCTGGGCAGATCAGCAACTCTACTTCCAGTCATACCCAACCCACTCTCGCGCTCTAGATCTGATATCAAAACTCAGAGATCAGGCCTTTCAGATCTACTTGAACCGGGCATCTCCAGTCGAACCTGGTGTTACGGCTCCCGCCGATCTGATATCAACGTTTAAGCAGATGATTGAGTCATTCCCCGAAACTCTTCCAGGTGAGCATGTACTGGTCTGGCCCATCTTTATTGCCGCTTCGGAAAGTCATGATCCAGATCACCAACAGTTCTTTACACGGCTTTTGGAGAAGCAGTTCCGCCGGAATGGGTTTATGAATATTTTCAAAGCGTTGGAGTCGTTGAGGAGGATCTGGGCTCGAGGGACGCATGAGAACTGGACGACATTACTACCAAAGCAGCCGATATTGGTTATGTAGTGTTTAGCTGGTGCATGAGAAGGAATATATCACGAGTTATGAGTAATGAACCTTGCTTCTCTAACAAGACTCTGAATTACTCTCCAAGAACTTTCAAACCAAGCTAGACCGGCGTTAGCATCTCTGAAATGGACGATCTAAATATCATAGATCTAACACGCAGGTTTGTCTATGATGAAGCGCATCAGAGCGCCAGTGGTAAACGCAAGGATGTTTCCGACCGAGACGTCCAGGGATCTCCTCGCTCTGATGTTTAAAAATTTCCACGACAAGTCTCCATTCGACTGATAGGTAGACCAAGTTTTTTTCATAACACCAAGGCTAATCATTCAAGGCTAACTAAAAACTTGACTGGACATTATTAAACTTTTGCACTTGCTTCACAGCCTGGACTTGGGAGGCTGCTGCTCTAGGGCCTCGATAACCTCTTTGGCACCCACCTCGCCTGACGCGAGAGCTCCCTCGAGGTATCCCTTCCAGTGCTTCGCATGCTCAGTACCCACAAAGTGAATGTTGCCAATGGGTTTTCCATAAATGTCAGCATACTCGCTGAGGTGGCCAATTTTGGTGACGGGTGCCAGAGCGCCACGGCTGAACTGCTCGTGTTGCCAGACCTGTTCGACAAACTCTATGGGCCTATAAGCTACGGAGTCGGGTCCCACGTTGAAGGCTCGGGCGATCTGGTCAAGAATGAGCTTGCGACGCTCGTGCGGGTACTTAGCCGCCCACTCTTCACCTGTCTTGCCGTTGACGAAGCAGGTGAAGCCGTACAGGCCGACGTCGTCAAAAGAAGTATCCCGGACGACGCAAGCGGGGCCTTGGTAGTCCATAAAGAAGCCATTGTAGCCGAGGTCTCGCCACCAGGGCTTCTCGTAGAAGACGATGGCCTTGTTATAGTGTCCGAGCTTGGTGTTGTTGTAGACCTCTTGGGCGCGCTGGGGCAAGGGAGGAGAGAAGTTGAGCTCCTTGAGCATGGCTGAGGGTATCGAGATAATGAGCTTCTTGGCCTTGAAGGCTTTGCCGGTGGTTGTCGTAACGATCACATGGGACTTGTTGTCCTGGATGGAGGCGACGGGCTCGTTGAGGTGAATATTGGCGTGACCAACAAGGTTGGCAATACCCTTGGCGATAGACTGGGTACCTGAGACATGTTGGCAGCTGTCCAAAGTGAAAAGAGTCATGTGGTGAAACTTACCAGACTTGATTCGCATGTAGTTACCGCCAGTCACATCATCGGCACGGATGGCGAGAAGACCATGATTGGTCCGGCAGTACTCGATGAACCAGGCGGCAGACTCTTCCGTAGACTCGAGACCGTGCATGACACGGACCCAAAGGTTGACCATGGCCAGAGTCTTGGGACGTGCACCAAGGTTGCGAACATACTGGTCCAGGCTCACCTGGTCATCTTCCTTGCGGAAGCCATTGGGCTTGAGAGACTCGGCCTGAATGTGGTCACGGATCATCTCAAGGTTCTTCTTGTCCTCGGGGCTGAACTGTCGACGGTGTAAGTGGCTTGACCAGAAACTTCTTCACAACACATACTTCGGGAGTAATTCCATGGGGAAACTCGATCCTCTTGCCATCCTCAAGGACCATGACAGCTGTCTCGCCAAGACGCTGCTTGAAGATCTGGCCGGTGAGGCCGAACCTCTCAATGTAGGACCAGATCCGAGGCTGCAACTGGTCGTTGACCCAGGCGGCTCCCAGATCCGCGTTCCCCTTGCCATTAGCCAGCGGAACCGTCCAGCTCTTACCTCCCACCCGGTCCCGGGCCTCAACGACGGCAACTGAGAGGCCGGCCTTTTGGGCGGAGAGGGCAGCTTGGAGGCCACTGAAGCCGGCGCCAACCACGACTACATCAAACATTGTGGGTATGGATGGGTTTTGGGTTTTGGTATGATTTTAAAGTTGTAGATATGAGTGATGAGGACAAAGAAAGGAATTGAATATTTGAAATCACTCTATGTTGCTTTTATAACCGTTTCCCCCTCTGTTGAAGCAGTGGCAGGTCTCCGTGTTGCGGTCATGACTATTAACTATTCCAAAATAGGAAATTTCAATGAGAGCCTCAGACTCAGCGATGCTCGGTCTTGGCTAGCTACTTGCAGGTCACCTGACTGCCTTTCACTGCCTAAGCCCGGAAAAGAACGGCAGATATGAAACCGCCTTCGGTCCTTGTTTACCGCTCGGGAGTCCCCTAAAGCCGATAGTGGGACGACTTGCATTATAGCAGCTGGAAAGGTTAGCTTGTGTGTACCCCGCCGTGGGGAAGCTCATGGGGCCGGAGGAGGAGGCTCTAGCACACTGGATCTCGGCTTCTAGAGTAGAGAAGATCCGAGGGTGCGTCTGAGAGTCGGGGTCCGTGGCCGGTAGACGGGGTCAACATTGTCGGTCGACGAGGTGACAGAATGGACAAGCACAGTTTAGCGGAAGAGATACTTGTGCTTTCTCTCAACCCTCCACGGCTTGCATCCGTCGGCTCACATCCGTCCCGTACAGGTTGCGCAAAGATGTGATGGATCCCGTAGAGAAGTATCGCGAATATAATATGGATATGGGCGTTGCTAGAGGGAATATAAAAGGGAAAGCCCACTGAGAGCCATCGAGAATTGCCTTACTTGGTCAGTTCAACGCATTCTCGTGTCTTTTCCTCATAAAATCAAGCCTGAATCAACTTGAAGCTATTCCCAAGTACCAAGACACAAATCAACATCTCCTAAGCAAGACCTTCCCCGTGCGTAATGGCTTCCACCGCCGACTACGAACATATTGCCGAGTCCCTGAGACAGGCACGTCTCAACAAGGCCCCCATCCCCGCCCCCTCAGAGACATTCCCCAAGCTTGACGTCAAGGGTGCCATCGAGGTCCAAAAGATCACTGTGCGCACCGCTGTCGAAAAGGATGGCGACCGCCTGGTTGGCTACAAGCTCGGAAACATCGCCAAGGTGATGCAGGATGCCTTTGGGCTTGAGCACCCGGACTACGGTTACCTGCTTGGCAGTCTGTTCCACCATGAGGGGCAGCCCCTGCTGCTAGACGATTTTATTAAACCCTTTGTGGAGCTTGAGCCTGCTTTTGTTCTCAAGAAGGACCTCAAGGGACCTAATGTGACGGTGGCGGATGTCATCAATGCTGTCGACTACGCCATCCCTGCTGTGGAGATTATCGACTCGCGCGTCAAGGACTGGACCATCACCCTTGAAGATACCCTGGCTGACAAGTACGTGACCCACTGATCCATCGCTTGAGAGTAATGCTAACTGAACCCGAGTGGCTCCACGGGCAGAATAATTCTTGGTGGCACCCCTCGACGGTTGACAGATCTGAGCCTTGGCGATATGGACGGTTATCTATACTACAACGGCAAGGAGATTATGAACGGAAATACCAGAAACATTCTTGGTAACCCCCTGGCGGCCGTGGCTTGGCTTGTCAATCGTATCTCTGAGTTCGACATTGGCCTCGAGGCCGGCCAGGTTATCATGCCCGGCAGCTGCTTGCGGGCCATGCCCATGGACAAGGGTCACTACAAGTGCGAGTATCAGGGTTGGGGTGCCGTAGAGTTTGAGGTTGTCTGATACGGGATAGATCTATAGATTAGAGATGCATTTTTTGACAGGTCACTCAAAGGGGAAAAAGAAAGTTGAATTTTGTTAAACCAAGTTGAGACAAGTGTAAAGCTGGCGTTATCGGGTGAACATAATCCTTCCTGTGAAGAGGGTCCGATACAAGGCTCTCAACGAATGGCACATCAATATTGATCGCTTCAACAATCAGAGCTCGTCTCCGTTGCGTTAGACGAATTGCATCTTGCCCATCGCTATCACAACATTGATAACTCCCCTCTCGCAGGAAATGGATAAAATATCCCGACCAATGCGAACCGAGAATTATGCATTCCAAGTGTTAGCCCACTGCGGCTAGTCCAAGTGGATGACATCTGGAAGAGACAGTTGATAACAGCATCGACCAATCGGGAGGGCATAGTTCCCGATCCCTGCAAGTTGAGATACCGGGGCGTTGCCGATCCCTGTTAGTTCTGCTCCCAACCTCTTGACACGTCGTGGCCTCGTGACCCCGACCATTTTTTTTTTTGCTGCTTTGACCTCATGTAAGGTTTGTCAAGTGCTTTCCCAAAAGGTACGGGTCGTGGCGAACGCCATGTGAGGGGAAGGGGGGAGTACTACGTAAGTGAGGCTACGCATGAGGCGTCACCTGGTTGATCCTGATAGTGTTTTTGCGTTCCTGGGCATGAGATCAGCGCACATGAAGGAATAGCCGATAATCAATACGAATGCATCATCTAGTCCTGTTTCTTATCTCTCAATATCCTCTGTGCCAACGCGCAGAGATGTTTTCCATTTTAACAATCTCACCTGAGTCACAACTGCGATAACTCGGCCTCGTTTCATGTATCATCCCGTTCGTCTACCCCACAATCCCCAAATCCTCAATCCTCTGTCATAACCCGGAGATCTCTAGAGCCCGCGTGCAGACAGTGCCCCCACCAAAAGAGTTGGGTCCTGCACTCCATCCCATCGTGGAGGGTGAAAGCTTGCCCCGGATTCCCGGTAACGGAGCAGCCAGACCAATCACAACCTCTGGCTTGTAGTCATTAATAAGCACTTGCCGCTTTCCCTCCCCATGGCTTGTGCGGGGTCCGTGGGACCCTCTTGTGCGTAGCGAAACCGTTCCTTTTCTATGGCCTGCAAGATATCGTGATCTCAAATCCCGGTCTGCTCTCGCGACTTTCCGGATGATTCCTTCTGCCCCGTCGCATATTTACATGAGAGCCTCGTTCGAAGCGTGTCTACGACAGGTTTTGCGAGTCTGATCAAGGTTGCCATGGCGGCAGATACGCAGAGCGAGCCTCGCAAAGCCAGAAGAACGGCCAACGCGTGAGAAGCCCCCCCTTATCTTGTGACGTGTTTTTGGACTCTGACCTCTCTACAGATGCGTCGCTTGTCGCCAAAGCAAGATAAAATGCTCGGGAGATGACCCTTGTCAGAACTGCCAACGGCGTTCTGTCCAGTGTCGCTTCACGGAGGGGGGCGCCAAGGTTATGGTGTCCGAAAAGTCTGTCATCCCTTTGACCCTCACAGCCCTCATCTGAGCGCTGACCAGGGCTGTAGATATCTTCAAGAACTACAAAAGCAGGTGGAGGAGCATCGACGGTCACCCTCCAGCACTACCTTTGACTCACAGAAGCAACCGGGGGACGCGGCTTACCACTCATCTCCAACTGCCCAGGCAGCGTCTGGTCCCCCCCAGTACCGCTCTCCTCTCGATATCCCCACGATCCAGACGCAAACCTCTCTTCCCTACTGCTCTCCCCCCGTGTCCCAGTCCCAGCTCGCCGACCCGTTCTCCCAGGGGCTCAAGCGCACCAGCGACGTGGCGTTTGGGCCCAGCGGCGATGTTAATGGTGAGTGCAGGGTCGATACTGCTCTTGCTTCTCCTGCACTCACGTCTGAGGGCACCCAACAACACGCCGATCCCTCTGACCCTGCTCAAGTGCCAGCCTTTCAGCCGACCGACTCTCCGCTCAGCATCTGGCCGAGTGCTTTCACAATACCCTCCAAAATAATTAAGAACACACGCAAGAACAGACGCACCTGGAGTGAGTGCCCTGTTCTACTAGCTAACATGAGACTGACTTGGCTGTGATAGTATGGCTAGCTCCTTGGTCCACGTGGTCATTTACCCTCCGCCTCATGCTCATGCTGGGCGACAAGCTACAGCCTGGAGCGCAAATGATCCCACCACAACTCGTTGAGAATGACATCTACACCATCTCTTGGAACACGCAGCCGCCTCATGACCCGCCCGACATTAGCGGCCTCCCATCTCTTGACCACGCCATCTACCTCTTCTACACCTTCAAGTTCCACCTCGGCCAGACGTATAGATTATTTGACGAGGTCGAGTTTGAGAACCAGATCCGCGAGTTCTACGCGAATGCTCAGCAAAAGGCCGTTGAGAATCGCCTCTGGTATGTCAAGTTCCTGTTGATATTGGCCTTTGGCACGGCCTTTCACACGTCACAGCCAACGCTGAACAGCGAGCCTCCGGGGTCCAAGTTCTTTGTGCGGGCAATGGGTCTGATGCCAGATCATACGGCTCTCTGGAAGGATAGTCTGTTGGCCATCGAGGTATTGGCTATGGCTGGTCTTTACCTGTACTCGATCGATGAGAGGGAGTCAGCCCATGTATATGTGAGTAGCTGTACATTCAGCTCCTGGCACAAAACACTAATATCCGACAGCTTGGCCAAGCCATACGGATTGCGCAATTAGAAGGGCTTCATACGCAGTTACCAGAGAGCGAGTTGGATTCCCAAACTCTCACCTCGTGTCGTGATCTCTGGTGGACATTATATATCATGGACCGGCACTTTTCGTCATCCTTAGGGATTCCAATGTCGGTGCAAGACAACGACATAACCACGACAGTTAACCCTCCCAATTTTGGCTCCCAAGGGGACAGTGCTCGCAGTCTACAGGTAAACTTGTCCCATTTACTATCAGTTATCCTCACCAGTAAGCCAATGTCTTCCAGCATTTGTCTATTGCCCAACTAACACTCTGAAGCACTATACAAGCCTGAAAAGACGCCCCTTGTCACATTTCTCGAGCAAACAAGAGCTATTCTGCACACCTTGGCGCATCACGCTCAAGAGATTGAGAAGATTATTACTCTCAAGTTCCAAAACTCTGTCGACACAATGCCCCGCGGGACACGTTACATCACATTGCTGTACCATCAGGTGAGTTGACGATGGTTCCGGAGAGATTATGCGAGATTCTAACCTGTTTGTAGTGTGTCATTGTTGCAACGCGACCTCTTCTCTTGTCAGTCTTAAAAGAGAGACTCGACATGCTGGGACATCCGGGCGACGAGAATTGGGAGAGTTTTCTCAGTCAGACAGCGGCGGTAATTTCCACAGGCATCAAGTCGGCCGTCAAAACCCTGCAGATCTTGACAACCGAATACAGCCTTCTTGGTTTGTGGTCCATCCTTTATCACCAAGGCTTAAATTCTTACAAATATCTTAGAGGTCTTTCTACCGTACGACCTCGAGTTTACTTTTGGGGCGGCTCTCCATCTGAATATGGCCACGGCCCTCTTCCCTGGCGTTGCCGATGACCAGGGCTGCCGACAGCTCGGCCACCAGATCCTGGATAACATGATCTCCCGGGGGAACCGAGTCGCCGCCGTTCGAAAGCAGGAGCTGGTCTATCTCGAAGTTCAATGCCAGGAACTCATCGCTCAAGTCCAGCAGCAAGGTCTTCAGACGCTCTCCCTCGCCGCACCTGATGAGACGGCTTCAGAACTTGCTCGAAAGGCCGACGAGGAGCAACAGCAAAGGCTGCTCTCCGCTGAGACGGATGCGAGTGCGGCCTTGAGCATGGCTCCGGACTCGATCAGTCCCATGCATTGCGTGCATCCCCACTTGACGAGCAACATGGAGTTTCTCGATAATATTGGCATCTCGTCGGAGGATTTCTTAACAATCGTTCAACAAATAGGGGACCCGGACACTATGCCGGAGAACATGTTGACTCTTGAATGAGTGTAAAAAGTATGGAGTTGCGGAGTTGACAGTCTATAAAGGTTAGATAGGTGGTTATCTGGTGCAGTTGCTTTGTACGCGATTTATCTTGTAACAATATTGTAGATGAAGGTTTAGCTCAAGTAAGACCTGCAAGAATTCTAAATCTTTCTAATTGCTCAACGCTCATTGATCTGATCCCTTTCATCACCAGGTCCCCCTACCAGCTTGCTCGCCCTTTGCTAAAGTCACCTCTCCATTGACGGCAGCTTGAAGAGCCGTGAAATCAGTAGCAGCCACTAACATGTCGTAGCCTTGGGCGGCAAACTCTCTCGCCTGCTGCGCGTCTTTGCAGTAGATTCCGCACTTCTTGCCGGCCCTTCGCGTTGCTGCTAGGATGCGAGCAAGGGCTTCCTTTAGTTCGGGCCCCATCATACCGTTCTGGATAGGATAGCCGATGTTGTTTCCTGAATGAGTTAAAATACCCGGTTATGGAAAAGACAGAAATGATAAGGGGCTAAACTAACCGAGATCGAACGGACCAATAAAGAGCGCGTCGATTCCGTCCACAGCCGCAATCTCCTCGACTGACTCAAAGGCCTCGCGGGTCTCGATCTGAATGATGGTCACGAGGGCGTCATTGGCTTGGTGAAGATACTCAGTTAGAGTGGGATTGGGGTTAAATCTCTCGAGCGCGATGAGCGAGCCAAAGCCTCGCCGCCCCAGAGGAGGGAACTTGGCGTCGAGCACCAGCTGCTTGGCCTCTTCCACTGTGCGCACAAGGGGCACAATGATCTGGTCTGGTAAGCACTGGGGAGCCTCCGGTAACGGCTTGGACGACTTACACCATGAGCACCACTGTCCAAGGCCCCTGTTGGAGTCAGTCACGACGGACTTTAGCCACAGCATGAGTGAACCCTTCTCGTGCGGGGGAGGAAAGAAAGGCAAGGATATGGAGACTCACTCTTCACCATCCATCCTTGCATGTCTGCCAGCCTCACGAGCGGTGACACTCCCACCGCGGCAATTGCAGGAACCGAGTCATGCATGGCACCATCTACCGGCGTCATCTCATCAGTTTAATCACATCAAGTGATCCATCCATACCAGATTAGGCGTACCGTCAATGTTGCCGTGCTCGCAGTCGATCAACACCCAGTCAACGCCGGAACGCGCCAAGAGCCGTGAGACATTGGCCCCAGGGAGCATCTGCCACGCGCCAAATGTCTGCTTCCCCTCCACAAAGGTGGACTTGAGTCTGTTAGATGCTTGCATGTTGAATCGGGATCTAGATGAAGTTGAGAGAATAGGGGAGAATCAACGCAAAAGGAGGGCAGTTCACATATCCCAGCACATGTTGATCCGTTTTATGGATACAGCAGCTTATATCTAGATTGATGCTTTTGTTATTGTGTAAGAACATACCAGAACGGGTGACAACCGGACGGAGAGGCTTGCCGATCGGATATGAGCCGAAACTTTGAATGTGAGGTTGCCTCACATCCCGCGATCAGCGTTAGGAAGCCGACAACTCAGCCTTTCCTAAAATTCCGGGCCCGGAATTTTAGGGAAAATTTCATGTTCTCGGAGAAGGTCCTTAACAGCTCCTTTGTGGATATTGCCGATTTACAAGGCAGCCCCGCAAAGACCGGTAATGGGTCACGAAAGCCGATGCAAGTTGTGTGCATGTGCAGGACACTAACAAGGGCCACGGGACTCCAACTCCATTTACGAGTTCAGTTCAAACGGAATTATTATTTGTTACTTTGCCTGCCGCCGCTATCATCCCAATCGTTTGCGAAATGCATGTCTGTCTAGTTGCAGAGATGCTCTAAATCCAGGCTAACCGACAACGTAATACTCCCGTCCCATCAACCAGATACAGTCTTAAGCAACAGCTTTTGTAAATCGTGAAATCTTTATGAGACAAACAGCATTATGTCTGTCCCGAGTTCATCCATATCCTCAGCATTGATCGGTTACTTGGTAGCAACCTTGTGCAGGTCAGAGCACGCAGGCTGGGAAAGAGTCGTCCCCCAGGAAGCACCATCCTGCCCAGCCTCAAACGAGGTCTCAAAGTCTGACGATTTCGCGCCTAGTGTGGCGACCGAAGAGAGGACTGTGTTGGTGAAGGGAGTAGACAAAACTGGGGGGCTTTTCCGAGACTCCCCTGAAGCTCTCTTCTCCTTCAAACAAGCAAAGAGATTCTTGTAGAGGTGAGATGAGAGGGTGTAAGTGGGTGACATTCTGCCCGTTTCGATGATTGTGGGGACGGTTGACTTCCAAGTAAACAGGTTGGTATCGATGGAATTATAAAGATCTATTGTTTCAGGCAAAGACCGAGTGTTATTGTTGTTGATAAGGAAGGCGATGGCAGAGATTTAGAGATAGCTGGCTGATCAGTGACAATTCCGTGCCTGTCCCCGATGAAAAATAGCGGTTGATCTGTCATGATGTGGCTTGAGGTACGGGATGTACACGCCGTCTTCTAGAACCAATTATCTAACATGATGGCAAACCCGAGCGCCATGGCACTAGCATGGCATCACGAGGTCAATATCCCCATGCATGGAACGGCCGGACTTGCCAACATCTCGTGGCACCTGGGGACCCGTATGCTCGGGATCATCGGGTCCGTCACATACACCCCCTCGGACTCGGATCCGAAGGGCGTTGTGGTAGAGTTTCGTAGACTCTGATAGGCTTAGCGCACGCCTCGGGAGCTAGAACCGAGAGCACAAAGGGGAAAGGGAGTATACGGCCCTACCGAGAGGAACCGTTTGTCTATCGATCTCTTGTCTCGGATGCCCCAGGCTGCACGGTGGGGGTTCAGATCGATTATCTCAACGTGGGGTAGAGGAGAAGCCTGTACGCGCAAGGTGCGTCGGCAAGTTGTCCACAAGGATGGAGAAAACGTCCCGCTCTGGAACTCCATCACATCAGTTATATAAGAAGTTAGAGTTTATCCTTTGAGTATAATTCTCCAAATCACAGCATCCAAGCCTCTTTATCGCAGCTTTAAAGCTTGGTAGTATCCCCTCTTCTTCAAGAATAGAGCACCCTGCTCAGTACTACCTCTTCGTTATCTCACACGCCATCGATCACAATGCCTGGTCTCGTTAACGTTGCCCCCGAGGTCAAGAAGGCTCCCAAGCCCACTGCCTCCAAGACCAAGCGAGCTACTCGTCCTAGCAACCCAGTCCCCCAATTCCTGATCGACGAAGCCGCCAAGACTGTGCGGGAACCCTTCAATGCTGTGAAGCACCTCAACTACCAGGCGCCTAAGCGCATCTATACAATGGCTGAGATCGGCCTCGAGGGTCAGGGCATTGCTCCCAACGCTGTCTGCGAGCCTTTTCAGCTCTTCACCCCTGAGGCCATCGAGCAAATGCGTGCCGAGATATTTAGCGAGGAGGTTATGCGTGAGTGCCAGTACACTTCTGGCTTCATTAAGAATATGGTCCGTGGCATGGGTCCCGAGTAAGTCCTCGTCTGAACTCTACATATGCAACAATCCACCTGCTGACCATGTCCTAGCCGAGCCCCCTTCACATACGCCGCCTGGAAGTCCCCCGAAGTCCTTGCCAAGATCTCCGCTATTGCCGGCACTGAGCTGATTCCCGCCATTGACTTTGACATTGGCAACGTCAACATTTCCATCAACGACGCTGGCGAGAACAGTGTCGAGCATCCTGACGCGAAGGACATGGCCAACAAGGAGGCTGATACCTCTGCCGTGGCCTGGCACTACGACTCTTACCCCTTTGTTGTTGTCACTATGCTTTCCAACTGCGAAGGTATGGTCGGTGGCGAGACCGCCCTGCGGCTCCCCGACGGCAGCTCCAAGATGGTCCGCGGCCCTGTCCAGGGAACTGCTGTTGTCATGCAAGGCCGTTACATCGAGCATCAAGCCCTTAAGGCCTTTGGCGGCCGTGAGCGCATCGCCATGGTCACTTCCTTCCGCGCCAAGAACCCTCTCACCAAGGATGAGACTGTCCTGACCGGTGTCCGTGGTATCTCTGACCTCTCGGCTCTCTACCATCAGTACACGGAGTACCGACTCGAGATCCTTGAGGAGCGCATCCGTCATTTCCAGAAGCAGGAACGCAACCGTGAGATCGCCAAGCGCCCTTATAATATCGCCGAGGCCCGCAGGTGGATTATGGAGCAGAAGGAGTTTCTTGAGGATATGCTAGGAGAGATTTATGAGGTTAAGGATTAAGGGAGAGAAAAAAGCAAAAATTGTTAAATGATATTTCTTTTTTCTTTTTTTTTAAAAAAAAAAAAAAAAAAAAAAAAAAAAAAGAGTCCTTGATATTTAGACATGTTTAATCTCAATACAGTTCTTAGTTCGTAAGTCTTCTGGACCTTGCCAGTCCGAATCTCCCACTGCTGCCAACGTCCGTACTGCGCGTAGGGAATGAAGTAGGCAGAGCTCTTGCCCTGCGTTGGTTTTGTCAGTTGAATACCAGAGGCGGAGGTTTTTTGTCTTGTTCTTGCGTATCCAGAGGAAGAGGTTTCGTTGTAGTCCTTTGAGTATAGTTGTTGCTCTTGCGTCTGCTTTTGCGTCTGGAGATGGGTCTGGATCGATGACCACCATGTGTTTTCCCCGAGATGGATCTTGAATGATCGCGATGGTGAAGCAGTGCCATGGCTCAGTGGCCCAGGTTGGGTCATCAATCCAGTTGACGGTTTCCCCACTGAAAAAGCCAATCCAGCATTTCTTGCCGTTCTTCTTTGCGTTGTAGAAGTCTGGAAGTGTGTCTCTGTGAATTGCGTCTTGCATTGAGGGCATCCAGTTTGCTCTGTGGGCTGCGTCGTTGAAGGAAATAGCCTTTGGATGCACGTATGGTGCGTTCTCAAATTATTGAAACTGCTGGAGGAAGTCGAGAAAATCAGTTCCGAGTGAGCACGGATCGCTTGGTGGGTCGATCAATGGGATTGACTGGTGAGTATCCATGGTTGTTTTTTCTCTGCAACTTGTCGGAATCGGTCAAATCTGGAGTTTTTTATATTTATGAAAAGCTCAAATTAAATTGAATTGAATGGTGTAATCTTTTTTTTGGTGCATTTTGTATTTGTTGAGAAAACGTGGAGTGTCACGTTCGGTGTCGACCGTGTTTCCTAGCCACCCGAAATTTCGCAGGACCCACACTCGGAGATTTTATCTCCCGTGACCCTGAAAGCCGTCCTGAACGCCCCTTGGCAAGTGACTTGATAAGACCATCGGCGATTTACTAGTCTGCCAGGATGTACTGCATTTCGACTTTACTACTGACTTTTTATTTCCTAATTAAGTGCTTTTATCTGTCGGCATGCTTTGTTTTAGCGTGGAATTGCGGGTTCTTTAGTAATGAGATTGCTCCTTGATTATTAGTATAAATAATCGTGTCCTTACTATTGTTCTCTCATTAAATACTATCTAGCGGTTGTTACGGGCGAGCCCGTGAGCAGAGGTTATTCCCGTGGAAGAACCAGGACCAGAGACCGGCTTAACCTTTAGCCGAGCCTCACTGCGAACCCACTATAAAACCCGCAGCGAGGCCACGGCTAGTTAGATCTTTCCTTTTCTCTTCTCCTTAGTCTTATATATTTAATTAACCAGTCCAACCCAGTTGCACAAACCCGGTTCTGACCCTAATATTAATAAATAATAAATTATCTTTTAATATCCTTATTAAATACTTAGTTTCTTAAGCGGAGTTTATATTTATATTAAAGAATTATTATACCTCATAGCATACCCGCAGGTAAATTAAGGCAACCCGGCAAGAGAACTATAGTTTTTAATACGATTAAGCTATTATGCCTAATGCCTTTTAACGCAAGACTTAATATTAAATAAGCTCTATAGATACTTTTACGCTTAATACTCTGCCTTAATAAACCTTATCTCACTAAGAACACGTCGCCAGTTAATAATAATAAAAGGAGCCTGCTCTCTATTCTGGAAATGGCCAGTTACTATTACCACTAATAACATAGCATAAGATAGCAACTCCTATATAAATCACCAGGTGCGTTCTCCCACTAATTAACCCTAGCCCGGAGGCAAACCAATACAGGACCGCCTTTTATATCTATATTAATAAGATCAGAGTCTATAAAATTATGTCTTATTATCCTAAATATTATCCTCTAGTGTCCCTTCTGAAGACTCAGTTTCTTCAGCGGATTCTGTATCTGTATTAATAAAATCAGAGTCCGCAATAGTCTCTCTAATCTTCAGAAAGTCATGAACACGCTGTATAAGAGGCAAGCTGATCGCCGTTTGCTGTCCGCTGTCAAGCAAGCAACAGTGGCTTGCTATAACTAGAGGCTTCACATATGCGGGTTTATGCTGGCATAGCTGGTGAAGGATTGTATTATGGTGCGGGCAGATAATAAAGCCTAGACAGCGTTGTCGGTCGTTATTTTTTTGCTGAGACTCATCGACAATATGGTATGGATTGAAGCAGTTGGCGTGTCCGCAGAGGTGGGAGCCGGTCATAGTAAGATCAGTCCCATGCAACGCAACATAGGCAATGCGGTGCATATAATATGAACGATATCGGTTTTTGTGGTCTTCGCTTCTTCTTGATGGGCGCGTGATATAGCGTGGTTGACGGGAAATTTGCCAGTGGCCATCTTGCGTAGTTTTGCCCATATAGAGAAGGCAGCCTGTTGCACTATCTTCTTGAACATCTCCGCGACAGGAGTTTGCTCTTAAGATAGCTATGCATCTATGACGACCTAGCTCGACAGTATAGAGCTTAGGGGCGCTATAAATAGCATTGGGCATAGTAAGTAATATATAAGGAAAAATATATTTAAGGTAAGATAATAAAATTATAAAATATTAAAAAAAAAAATTAAGTATTAAGTTATATTATTTAAAATAAAAATAAAATATTATATAATATAGGGCTAGCCCTAATCTTAAGAAGATAAAAGAAATAAGATTAAGTTTAAGATAAGTAAAAATTTAACTGCCCTGCACTAGTAGACCCGCTACCCTAGACCTAGAAAAAAAAATTCTACTAAGTCTAACTAGCTACCCTATACCAGCTTGCACTAGCTCTAGGGTAAGCGGATTCCTAGCTGCCTTATACCTTAGAAAAAGAATTTTACTAAGTTAGACTTAGCTACCCTAGACTAAGATTTACCTACCCTAGACTTATAAAAAAAATTTTACTAAGTTAAATCCGCCTACCCTATACTACCTCTAGGGTTATAAAAGACTAAAGGATAGAGGCTATATAGTCTTTAAAGACTATAGGGTAGGTAATAGAAATAGGAGGTAAATAGGCAGTGGATTTAGTCTTTATAAAAAGCTAATTAGCTAAGTAATAAATTATAAAGGAAGAAAAATAAGTTATAAAGTAAATAGGTATATAGGGTAAAAGGCTAGCTTCTTAGTAATAGTCTTTATATTCTTATTAGTTAAGTATATAAAAAGCTAAGGAAGGAAAACTATTCTAAGGGAAAGCTATTCTTTTATAGCTAATTATTCGGACCCTATTAGCCCGATTTAGATAAAGGTTATATTATTAGATAGCCCTTTTCCGGAGCTATCTAACTATATAGGATATATATAAATCAGATAAGAATTAGCCGAGTTATAGCATAAAGAAGATAAGACTTATAGGGTTTTAGATTTTAGATATTAGAAACTAAATAGAAAATACCTATATAATAAGGCCGGATTTAATAGAGTTATTAATCTTTAGATAAAGTCCTAAGTCTAGGTTATATAACTTACCCTATAGGGATAAAATAGCCTAAAAGGGAAATTTATATAACTCTATAATATCTTATTTATCTAAGCGGTTATAGCTTAGGTAAGTATATTATTAAAAAGCGCTAAGAATATACTATAGGGTAATAAATTATTAGGCTTATAAATTATAAGCTAAATTTCTTAGATTTATTTATATAAAAGACCTTTCTTATAAAAGTCTTTAATATACTTAGTAATAAAATACCTTTAAAAAGTATTCTAAGAAGATAATAAAAAAAAAGTAAGGTTATTAATTATTAATAATAACCTCCCCTTAAAGCTTTAGCTAAAATTAATAAAAATAATTATATATTTATTTAATTAAATTCTAAAATAAGGCTTATATTAAAAAATACTATATAAAAGTTTTTTTTTAAATATCTTAAGTATATAAAAGTAAAATTAACCTTAGATTAAATATATAAAAATAATTAGCTTTAAAGCCTTTATTCTTATAGATTTAGCTTAATAAAAGGATAAAAGGCTTTTATTAAAAATAAATCTAAAGGCTTAAATAAAATTCTTAGTTAGATATAATTCTTAAAATATCTTTTAAGTATAAAATCTAATTATTAATAAGATTTATATTATTAAAGATATTATATTTAATAAATAAAAGTTTTTTAATATTAATAAGATATAAATAAAAAAAAGACTTAAGAAATAAACCTTAAAAGAGATTTAATAATATTTATAATTTCTTTTAAGTACTTAATAAATTAATTAGGTTATAAACCTTATATAAAGCCTTAATAAGTAAAAAATATTAAAATTAAGCCTTAAAAGCCTTATTAAAGATTTATTAATTATTAATATAAAATTAATAAAAGATATATAAATTAATAACTTAAAATATACTTAGGTAAAATTTAAAATTCTTTTAATACTATTAAAAAGCTTATTTTTAAGCTTTTTTATATAAATAGAGTTATATATAAGCTAAAATTAAAATAAAATAATAAAATTAAAAGAAAATTTATTTCTTTTAAATTAAGTATTTTATATAAAAATTATAATAATACTTATAATAAAAAAAGAAAAAATATTAATTTTAAAGGTAATAAAAAATAAATATATTTATAATAAGCTTAAGCCTAAATATAAAATATAAATAACTTAAATATACCTTAAAATTAATAAATAAATATATTATAAAAAGAATTTACCTTTAGCTCTAAGTTCTTATAGTAATCTAATTAGATATAGGTTTAAAATAAAGTTTAAATAAATATAAAGAGATTACTTAAAGAGCTATTAATAAATATTATCTTAGATAAAAATTATAAGGTATAACCTATAAATCTATAACTTATAAATATTAGACTATATATAAATATTTACTTATAAGTTTAATAAATATAAATATTTATAAAAATATAAAGTAAGACTTATTATTTAAGGAGACTAATAATAAAAATTAAATATTAAAAATACTTATATTATAACTCTTATAAGAAAATTATTTTAAATAATATTAATTATTATAATAAAATTTAATTTTAAATTATTATAATATAATATTATAAATATATTTATTAATATAAAACTATAAAATAATATATTTATAAAATTACCTTTAGGCTTTAAGGGAAATTAAAAAGAAAAATAAATATTATTTTTATATAAAATATTATATAAATTATAAGTTATATTATTTTTATAATAAATAAAGCTTAAAAATACTTTTTAAAGCTTAGGTTATAAAGATATATTAAATAAATTATATTATTATTAAAAAAATAAAATCTTTATATTTTTTTATATAAATAATATAATTATTATATTTAAGAAAAAAAATAAAAATATTATATCCTAAATTATTAAGTCCTTAAAAAAGAAATATAAATTAATTAAAAGAAATAAGCTTTAATAATTCCTTAAAATAAAGATAATTAGGGATTATATCTTAAAATAAATCTAAGTTATATAAATTATATATCTAGAGAAAATATATAAGTTATAAATTATAAATACCTTAAATAGCTCTTTAATAATTAAAAAAGAACTTATTTTAAATAAAAAAGAAATAATAAAATAAATAATTAATTAATATAAAAAAATAATTAGCTTAATATTCTATATAAATATTATTAATAAACTAAATATTATATTTATTATCTCTTAATTAGCTTAATTTATAAATAACCTAGGGGAGAAATATATTAAAGTAATTAATTAAGTCTTATATTATTTATATATAATATATTTTTATACTTTAAAATTTAGACCTAGAAAAAGCTTTATAATTTATAGTAATATATTATTTATAAATAATATTATTAATTAAAAAAGCTTATAAAGATTTATAATAATATTCTTTAAAAGCCTAATTAAATAATAAGCTAATAAATAAGATATTATTATAACCTTAATAATAAAGATAAAATTATTTAGATTTTCCTAAGTAATAAAAGAGGGGCTATTTTAATAAAGGTTACTTTAAAGCCTAAGACTTAAGGGGTAAAATATTAATTTATATTTTATTTTAAATAATAAAAATATAATTTAATTATTAAAAAATCCCTTAAGTAAGGTAAAAATAAAATTAAGGTATATAAATATTTATAATTATTAGCTATAAAAATATATTTAAAATAAAGAGATTTCCTTTAATTATAAAAAAAACTTAAAGCTAATTACTAATAATTTAATAAAGGCTTTATAAGGTAATAAATAAAAAAAGAGTTATAAATAATATAGGCTTATTAATATCTAAGAATATATTATAAAATATTAAAATAAAATACTTAAAGAGAGATTAATAAAAGAAATCTTAAATAAGTTATAATTATAAGAAATAAAGCTTATAGTAATAAATTAAAGCTTAAAAGTTATAAAATTATAATTAAAATAAAAAAATAAAAAATAAAAATAAATATTTTTTTTATTACTTAAAGGTAATTATATTAATATAAATTATAATACTTAAATAAAACTTAAATAAAGAAAATAACCTTTATTTAAGCTAAATAAGTATTATTAGCTAAAAAAAAGTCTCTCTTTATAATACCTTTTAATATTACTTTTATTATAATATAATATTTATTTTTCTCTTATAAAATAAAGGTTAATAATAAGGTCTAAATAATTAAAATAAATTATAAATTATACTTATATTTTTATTAATCTAAGAAAAATCTTATTAAATATAATCTAAAAAAAATAAAGCTATAAGAAAAGTAATAATAAAATTATAAGATTTAAATTAATAAAATAAATTATAAAAATTAAAAAGAAATATATTTATATTAAGTAATATAAGCTATTAAGATTATATTACTTATAGTAATATATACTTAGCTAAGTTTAATACTTATTAATATTTTAATTAGCTAAAATAATATTAAGGTATATTAGGCATAAAGAATTATATCTTTAACTTAAGCTATATAAAAGATTAATATAAGTTATAAAATATAAAAATAAAATATAACTTATATAATAATAATAATAATAATAGTAGTAATAATATTCTAAGTATAATTAGCTTAGCGCTAAGTAATATAAGTAATAAGGCCTATAAAGCCTAACTCGCTAAGATAAGGCACTAAAGAATAATTAATATAACTAAGAATAAAATTAATATTTTATTTTATATATTTAAGACTTAAAATATCTTATTATTTTTTAGGCTTAGGGGTAAAAAAGAGAGAAATAAAAAGACTATTTAAATTAGATTTATTATTACTTATATTAATTAATTAAGCTCTAAAGGTAAAAAATTATAAGATATAAAGTAATTTATAATATTATAATAATAATAAAAAAAATAAGAAATTAAGAGAAATATAATTATATATAATAATTAATAAAAAAAACTTAAAAGTCTTAAAATAAGCTTATAAAATAAAATATAAAGTAATTTAAAAAGCTATATATTAAAAGATATAATAATATTAAAAAAAAAAACTTATAATAAGAGGTATTATTTATTTATAAGCCTTAAAGGTAAATTATAAAAGGTAATTAAGTAAATTATTTATTATTTATAATTTATAATTACTAAATAAAAAAATTAATCTCTTATTTATTTAAATAATACTTTTTATTTTATTTATAATTATAATAATTATTTATAATATAATAATTATAAATACTTTATAAATAGAATTATATAAAGAAAATAACTTTAAAGATATAAAATATATTATAAAAGATAAAAAATATTATTTAGAGTATTAAAGGTTTTTACTCTAGGGGGGTATATTAAATTAAAGCTATTATATATATATAAGTATATATATAGCATTTCGTAATATATTTTACTAAAATATACCTTAGAACTAATAAAAGAAATATTATATAATATAAATAACTCTTAAATAAGAATAATATAAAATATTAGCCTAAAAGAGGGGTAAGATTTAATTAGATATAATTAATTAAGTAATTTACTTAATTATAGGTTTAATAAAATCTATAGTTATAGTTAGGGTTAGGGTTATATATAAGAGTTCTTAAAGTAAATAGTAATACTTATTTATATTTTATTAGCTCTTTTATTATAGGCGCTAGAGCTACTTTTTATTACTTATATTAATATAAGTTATTATTAATATATATTAATTTAAGAGAAAATAGTTATAATATATATATAGTATTATAAGAGCTAGGAATAAGTTAGTACTAAGATAGAGAATATTTATTTCTTACCTTGCGTAATTAAAGATTTACTTTTAATATATTTAGCTTTAATATTACTACTACGCTAGGTCTTCCTTTATTAGAGAAAGCCTAGCGTCTTATTAGCGCTATACCTATGGTTAAGCCTAGATAGTAAGGTCTAAAGAGATATTATAATCTTTTCTTATCTTTATAAGGCTTATATATACGCTGAGGTATTATAGTTTTAAGTAATATAATAGCGCTAGGCTATTATTTTTATTACTAAGGAGAAGTTTAATACTAAGGAGCGGGCTAATTTTAACCTAGAGGAAATTATAATAGCTAAGGAAGTTAAGGATAAGATAGCCCTCGCGGACCTAGCTAGAATAAGTAATTATAGCTATTATATATTTAATTATACTTATACTAATAGTATAATATTAATAATAAGTATATTTCTTTATTACGCCTATTAGGTATTATAGAGCTAATACTTTTTATTCTAAGTTAATTAATTTCTCTAGGGGAAATACTTATATATAATATTAGAGATATAAGCATAGAGGTTACTTAATGCTTATAAGAAGGCGCGGTTTCGTATAAGGCTAACCTAGAAGGAAGATAGCTTACTAATAGTAGCTTATAGGCTATATAATAACCTAGGGCTATAGCTATATTACTTAGGTTAATAGGATAATATATTAGTAATATTAGGTCTATAATTAGCTAAGTAAGTTATTATTATCTTTATAATTAAGTTAAGTAAGATATTAATAATAATAATTAGTATTATACTTAAAGGCATTATATTAATTATATTAATATTACTTATAATAGCCCTCTATAGTAATATACTTATTTGCCTTAATAAGGTAGAGTTAAAATATTATATATAATTACTAAGGTTATCTAAGTTAGCGCCGCTAGTTATTATATAAGCGAGGCTTAGGCACCTTATACTAAAGGGTAGTATAAGGATATAAGGCGGCTATTAATACTACTAATTAATCGGGAAAAGTCTAGCTATATATTACGTATATTAGGGACTCCTAAAATCTCTATAGCTAAGCCACGGGGGAAGGCTTAATAAGTTAAAGTCTTATATATAATAAGAGACCTACCTTTTATCTATAATTTTACCCTAATCTAGCTATTAAGGCCTATTACCTTATAGGTAGCTTATTTTATTTAAACCTACTAGACCTAGAAGGACCTCTTTAAGAGTAAATAAAATAAGATTATTTTATATTATTAGATAAAAGAGCTTATAGCGGAGCTTATTAACCTACTAGGGTGCTTATTATATATAGCTAACTTTAGTATAAAGGAGAAAAAAAGGGCTATTATTAAGTAATAGCTTAGTGCTATAGACCTACTTATTATTATAGCTATATTTATACTAAGTCCTAGCTTTAATTATTTATATATTTAGTAGGTTATTTATATTAGCGCCCTAAATCTAATAATAAAATTCTTATAAGAGTTAGGTAAAGCTAGTTAAGATAGCAAAGTAATAGAATCTATTATTTTACTTAGTATAGCTTAATAGCTATAACTAGACTAATAGCTAGGCATAGACTAAGAGGCTATATAGCTATACCTCATATAGTAATAATATTTACATAGTATTATAAGCTAATTCCTTAATATATAATTAGACTAGAGGTAATATATAAAAGGTAACAAGCTTTATAATATCTATCTTAATTATTATATTAAATACTAGCCGACCGATCTTAAGTTTTATTTATCGCGGCCCTAGGCGGAAGAAATAGCAAGCAAGGGTAAGGGTAAATAATGCTTTATAGTTAGTAAGATAGTTTTTACTAGGCCTAGTAAGGTTCTTTACTAGTCCCGAGTTTATAATAAGGTACTAAGCTAATATAAGAGGGATCTTAAGATAATAATAGGCTATTATCTATATTATTAGGTAGAGGGGAAGTTATTTAAGTATGTAATAGTAATATATATATAACGCCACGATTAGATATAAGCGAAGTAAAAGGCACTTCGGGACTATAAAAGCCGGGGTAAGGAGTAAATAGATTTATATGCCGTTTATTAGATATGCTATTAGCTATAGGAGATCTGTCGGGCGGCGGACCCGGACTATGACGGAGATAGTTCATGTCGATTCCTAGATATGATATGGCTTGGTAAGAGTGCCTCGCTGGGAGGCAGTAGGTATACGCAGGCGAACTGCGTAGCAGCGCTTTTACTGGCCGAGCTTGGGTGAAATACGCCTCTAATGATATATAAATAGTACTTAGTTATAAAGCCTCTAATTAAGATTTAAGAGAAGATAAAGGAAAGGATGGAAAATATTAGAATGCAATATATAGGGGTAAGTTAAGGTCTAGGGTAGGACTAACTTATATTAATATAACTAGATTAAAGAAGGGGGGGGGGAAAGGGGAAAGGCTTTATAAGGCAAAAAAATAGAACCTATAAAGACTATACCGGGGATTAAATCTAGATCTTCTGATTCGCGAGTTAGAAATTCTATTATTTAACTATATTGCCTATTTCGACTAGGTTATCTTATCTAATATTAATAACAGTTAAGTAAGTCTCTAATATAGTAGGTAATAAGAGAGGAAGTAAGAGGGGTAGGCAGATAGGTAGTTATAGGAATAAGAAGAAGGTATAAAAGGTAAGGGGGGGCTAACCCTACCCGCGGAGGTATAGGAGGGGGTAGGAGACTAACCGCTAGTGTCTAGGAGAGTTAAAAGCAGGAAAGGGGAGAGGGTTAACCACTGATATTAGGGTTGGTAATAGTAGGTAGCAGAGAGAGTTAGGGGTAGTAACCTCTTGTTATTACTAGTAAAGGAGGAAAAAGGAGAAGGAGAAGAGGGTAGTTAACCTCTGACGGTATAGGTAGTAGAGGAGGGTAACTAATATCTGGCATTATTAATAGTAGAGGATAAGAGAGGAGAGAAAAAGGGTAGTATTTAAACGCTGATACTATTACTAGGAAAATATAGGAAGAGTAGAGAAGTAAGGGGTAAACGCTATTAGGGTTAAGCGCTATATAATATAAAGGGTATTATAGAGAAATAAGGTATAAAGGGTATTATAGAGAAGCAAGGGATAAACGCTATTGGGGTTAAGCGCTAGGGCTAATTAAAGAGGTAAGAGGGTTTAGTAGGTAAGTATAAAAGAGAAGGATTAAGTAGAGAAGAGAAGAAGTATATAAAGAGGAGTAAAAAGTAAGTTTAATATAAGAGAGTAGTATAAATTTAAGGAAAAAAAAAGATAAAAAAAGAAAAAAATTTAAAAGAGAAGGGGTAAAAATAAAGGGTATTAGCTAAACATAGTTGCAATAGGTAACGGAGGGTTAGGGCTTAACCCCGGAGAAGGAGCTTAAGAAACGGCTACTATATCTAAGGAAGGTAATAAGCGCGCAAATTACTTAATCCCGACTTAGGGAGGTAGTAATAATAAATACTAATATAGGGCTCTTTTAGGTCTTATAATTAGAATAAGTATAATTTAAATCCCTTAATAAGGAATAATTAGAGGGCAAGTCTAATACTAGTAGCTGCGGTAATTCTAGCTTTAATAGCATCTATTAAAGTTATTATAATTAAAAAGCTTATAGTTAAACCTTAGGCCTAGCTAGCTAGTTTGCCTTACTATATATATTAGTCTAGCTAGGCCTTTCCCTCTATAAAACCCTATGCCCTTTACTAGGTATAGTAAGGAAATAAGACTTTTATTATAAAAAAATTAAAGTGCTCTAGGCAGGCCTATACTTAAATATATTAGTATAGAATAATAAAATAAGATATATAGTTTTATTTTATTAGTTTTTAAGACTACTATAATAATTAATAGGGATAATTAGGGGTATTAGTATTTAATTATTAGAGGTAAAATTCTTAGATTTATTAAAAACTAACTATTATAAAAGTATTTACTAAGGATATTTTTATTAATTAAGAATAAAAGTTAAGGAATTAAAGATAATTAGATATTATTATAATCTTAACTATAAACTATACTAACTAGGGATTAAATAATATTATATTTTAACTTATTTAGTACCTTATAAGAAATTAAAGTACTTAGGCTCTAAGGGGAGTATAATTATAAGGCTAAAACTTAAAGAAATTAATAAAAGGGCACTACTAGGGGTAAACCGCCTATAGTTTCTTAAAGCTATAATTAATTCTACTCCTAAAAGCCGCCTAAAAGGGTAAATAATATCCCTTAGCCTAGGCCTAGATTAAAGGCTAGTCCCCTATCGCGGGGGAATAATATCCTTAAATTACGGGAAACTCCTAAAGCTTATACTACTAAGTAGGCCCTAAAAAAGCTTTATAACTAAGGTAATAACCTAGGGTATAATAAAAATATACTAAGATATTATAATAAATAATTTATAGCTAAGCCCTTATATATATTAATATATAGGGAAAGTTTAGAGACTTAATAAGGGTAAGTAGGCTTATTATAAGCCTACCTAAGATAAAGTCTAGCCCTATATAAAAGTATAATAAGTTATAAAAACTACTTTTATAATATTTAATTATTATAAATAAGGCCTTATAAAAATAAGAGCTTATAGCTTAATTTAACTTAATATAAGAAAACTTACTAAGTCTAGATATAATAAGGATTAATAAATTAAGAGCTTTTTTTTAATTTTATAGGTAATAATATATAGCTATTCTTAGTTAATAGAGTAATTTATTTACTTAATTATAATAATAAATAAGACCTTAACTTATTAAATAGCTTATATTACTTTAGTAATATATTAACTTCTTAGAGGGACTATTAGCTTAAGCTAATAAAAGTTTAAGGTAATAATAGGTTAATATATAGGCTTATAATAATAGGCCTTATTAAAAAAGATAACTATTAGTTTAATACTTTACCTCTATAAGGGAAGCCCTTAACTATTAGGCAAAGAAGGCACCTCGGTGCTATATATAAGTAATACTACCTAGTATAAGAAATGCCTATAGGCTAATCTTATAGCGAGTCTAAGTAGCTCTAGGCTATTATAATACGCGCTAAGAAGTAAGTTAGTCTCCCTTTAAGGGCTAGCTTAAGGTATATATTAATCCTATAAGTAATTATATTCCCTTATAAAGGCTTAATAAGCTAAAGTATTAAAGGGCGCCCTTATAAGTTTTACCGCTTATATATTATAGTTTTCTTAGCTTTAATAAGAGAACTAAGTATTACTAAAAGCAAAGATTATATAGCTAATTTTAATAGCTATATAATTAAAAGAAATATAAATTATAATATAAAAATAATATATAAAAAATTAATTAACTCTAAGTTATTTATTTTTATTTATTAATTATTAGATTTAATTATTATAGAGCTAAGTCTATTATATAAGGAACCCTTATAATCTAAGTATATAATAATTACTAAGGTCCTTAAAAGCTCTATTATCCTAATAAAATTTAACTTAAGCTTTCTTAAATCCTTTTATTAAGTCTAATAATATATATTCTTAAAAGTATATTTTAAGTATTTCCTTAAATTTTATATTTTTATTTATTTTTTACTTAAAAACTCCTTATTATATAACCTTTTTAACCTTTTTTTTAATTTTTTTTTAATTTTCTTTTATTTTATTTTTATTTAAAGGGGTTTTAATCTTAATTAGGTTTATTATCTTTATATTTAGTAAAAGTATTAATTAACTTAATAGGCTTATTAATATACTTCTTAATAAGCTTAATAAGTAATTAGCTAAAATTAAAAGCTTTTATAATACCTTTATAAATACCTATATTATTATATATAATAAGGTTTATTATAACTAAGGTAATTTATTTATTAATTAAATCCTTAATAATTAAAATTAATTTTAATTTATAAATATTAATTAATAATTACTTAGCTATAAATTATTTTATAATTTTATTAACTATTATTTATTTTATTATTATATTAAATCTTTTTAATATTTTATTAAACTTAGTAATTAATTTTTTTATTATTTTATAAAATATAATTTAAATAATTTAATTATAGATTTTATTTTATTAATATTTATTTTTTTTTTTTATTTTTTATATTTATTTATAAGGTTATTTTATATAATATTTATTTAATATATTTTTCTAATTATTTAATTATAAAATTTAGCTATATTTTCTTTAATAATATTAACTTCTTTTATCATAATAATTAAAGTAATAATAATATTAATAATAATTATAGCTATATTATTATTAATTCTTACTTAGTTATTAATACTTTTAATACTAAGGTATTTTTTAGCTTTTATTATTTAATTAAGTCTTATAATTTAAAAATATCTTATAATAATTTTATTAATAGCTTTATAGGGATTAATAAATTATAAAAGTATAAATTTAGTGTAATTAAAAAGGAATTTAATATATTATTTTTATTTACCTTAGCTTTTTTTATATTTATTATAAATATAAGCCTTAATAATATTATAAATATAGCTTTTAGTTTTATAGATTAAATTAATTTTATACTTAGTTTTATTATATTTATTTATAATAAATTTTTTTTTTCTTTATAAGGTTTATTATTAAAGTATTATTATTAGTTATTTCTTTATTAAGGTTACTTTATTTAGTTTTATTATAATATTTATAAACTAGGTATTTAAGGTAAAGGTAAATATTATAATTAATATAATTTATTTAAGCTTAAAGATAATTAAAATTAAATATCTTTTTTATTTTATATTTTAAATAAGTTTTCTAAAATTTAATATTAAGAAATTAAATTATATCTTATTAGCTTTAGATCTTTTTAATATTAAAAAATTTAATTAATTTATTATATTTATAATTAGTATAAGATTTAGCTTATATAAGCTTATTTTTATTATTATTATTAATAAAGGCATAGCTATTTATTAGCCTATTAATTTTATTTTAATACTTATAATAAGCTATATTTTTAATATTACCTAGGGGTATATTAAGAAATATATATTTATTATTTTTTTAATAGATTTAAAAAGCTTAATTTCTTTAAGATTTAAATTATAATTAAATTTAGATTTACTAAGAGAGATATTAGGTTTTTCTTAGTTAATATTAATATTATTATAGCTAAAAATATAATTAAATTTAATATTAATATTATTAATTATAATAATAATATTTATTAATTTAATATTACTTATTATAATATTATTTATTATAATATTATTTTTAATTATAATTATTATTAAGGTATTAATTTTATTTATTTTATAAGTAATATTAAACTTATTAATTAAAGTTATTATTATTATTTATATTAAATTTAATAATAATTTATTAATATTATATAAAATATTTATAAATATAATTAAATTTAATAATAATTATTTAAGTTTAATAATAGCTTATTAGTTTTAATAGCGCTTAAGTAATTAGGGTTTTTTAATATAATATAAAATAAAAAATTAATAAATATTAAAAATAAAATAAAGGGAAATAATTATATAAGTAACTCGTAATCTTATATATTTTTATTACTAATTAGATCTAAGGGTATATACCTCTTATTCTTTTTCTAGCTTAAAGGATCTAGGTATATTCCTCTTTTTTTTTTTAAATTTTAGCGCCTAATTTATTAAATTTACCTTTTTCTAAGCCTCTATTAAGCTTTTTACTATATTTTAGAGTTTAAACTTAGTTATTTAATTATTATTTTTAGCTATAAAGCCTATTTATTTAATTAATAAGTTATAATATAATCTTTTATTTTTTTATTTAATTTATTATTATATAATCTTTTTTACCTCTTAGTAATTTATAACCTTATTATTATTAATAATAACTAGGGCTAATAATAAAATTATTTATTAATATAAGTCTTTTCCTTATATTAATTTCTATAAATAAATAATAAAAATAACTAAGTAAACTTTTTAATATTTTAAAAAATTAAATTTAAATACTTATTAGCTAATTTTATAAATAATTTTATATAATCTAGCTCTTATAAGTAATTATTTTTTTTTTAGCTTATTAAGAAGATAATATCCCTTATATAATTATAAATAAATAATATTATTTCTTTTAATATTAATTTCTTTATATTTTATATTATATTAAATCTTAGCTAAAGATATTAATATATTAATAAGGAATTTTATTTCTTTATAATAGATTTTATATAATATTTTTAAGGCCTAAGTATTAATTTCCTTATCTTTAATCTTAGAATTAGCTATAAGATTAATTAGTCCCTAGGGGCAAAAATTAGAAATTAAATTATTAGGTATTTTCTTAATTATATTTAATATAATATTATTAAGGTTATATTATAATACTAATAATAAGGTTAATTATAAGGTATTTAGATCTATAGCTATATAATATTTAATTATAATCTTTATAATTTAATTTTTTTTTTAAAATCTTATTTATTTATAAATAATATATAATTAATATAAAGAAATTAGCCTTTAAGAAGCTAAATATAGCTCTTTAAATTTAAAATAGGAATTTTAAGTCCTTATTTTTAATATTTTATATTAAGATATCTTAATTTAATATAAATAATATTTAAATAAATATTATTACTTAGTCTTTTATTATATATAATATATACTTAGCTAATAATATTATTTTTTTTAAAAAAAAATAATTTATAAGGGCTAAGTAATTAAATTTATTATACTTAGTAATAAATTATATAATTCTTATAGCTAAGACCTCTAGAAGGTTTATAATAAAGTCTAAGGTAATTATATAAAATAATCTTAATATAATTATAATTAATTATAATTCCCCCTAAGTTAGCTTTTAGCTTATTAAATTCTTATAATATATTAAATAAAAGGTAATATATTTATAGATTATATTTAATATTTAATAAAAATAAATAAAGTTTAATTTCTATTTTATTTAATTAACTTTAAAGTAATATTTATTATTATAAATAATCTTAAGAATAAATTTAATAAGCGGTTATAAGATATAAAGCTTTTTTTTCTTATTATATCTAATATAATATAAGAGGTCTTAAGCTAATTCTTAAGATTAAAATAAAATTATTTTTAGCTATTAATTTTAATATTCTTAGCTTTATATATTAATAATATAATCTTATATTTAACTAAGCTTAAAGTCTTTATTATAACCTTTTATAACTTATTAATAAAATTTTAAAGTAATTTTAATTTATATTAATTTTATTTTTATTAAGGCTATTATAAAGTTTAATTTATTAAAGTCGCTTTTAATAGCTCTTTTTCTTAATTAATCTTTAATTAATAATCTTAAAAATATATTTAAAATTATATTAAGTATTTTTAATATATAAAAGATTTAAAGGTTAAATTAAAAGAAATAATTAATAATTTTAATTAGCTTTAAGTTAATTTTATTAAAGTTTATTATTTTTAATAAAATATAAATTAAAATACCCTTAATTATTATATAATTTATAATAATATTTATTAGGTATTAATTTAATTATATTAGTTTTTTTATTTTTTAGATTATATATATTAAAGTAATAATTTTAGCTTTTATTAACTTATATTTAGCTTTTACTAAGCAAATTAAATAAGAAAAAAAGTTAATAGGCTTTAATTCTTTACTTAAAATATCTTTCTTTAAGATTAACTCTTTATTTTATTTTTTATTAATTTAAAAAATAAATAACTTAAATTTATTTTTATAAGTATTAATCTTAAAGAAAAGTAATTTTATAAGATTATAATATTATAATATAAATTATTTAATTAAAAATTATTATATTTCTTTAAAAGTAATATATTTATTTTTTATAAGTATAAATATAATTATTAAAGCTTTTATCTTTTTAATTAATTTTAATACTTTAATAAATAACTTTAAAGTAACTTTTATTTCTTATAATAATTATAATTTTTAATTAAAGAATAAGTATATATAAATATTATATTATAATAATATACTTAATAAGTAAGTAAAATAAATAAGTAAGTAAAATAAAAATCCCTTAACTTATACCTTATTTATTTAATTAATTAATTCTTAATTACTTAGTATATTATAATCTAATTATAAAGCTAGAATACTTTTTACCTTTTAGGCCTTTTAAAATAACTTAAAATTAAAGCTCTAGCGCGCTATAATAATTTATATAATTAATCTAATAATACTTTAGTATTAGTAATAAGGCATTTAATCTCGATATAATATTATTTAGAAATTATATTAATTATTTAATTTAAAGAAATAAATCTTTATTTATTTTATTTTTAACCTAGATTTATAAAGATTTCCCCCTTAGCTTTATAATATAAAAGATATAACTAATTAATTACTTATTAATTATAATATATTACCTATTAGTATATATTAGGCTTATAATTTTATTAAGTAATATTAAGAGCTTAAGATATATTTCTTTTATAAATATAATTACTAGAGAGCTAAGTATAAAGATTTAATTATTATTTATAATTAATTTTAGCTTATAATAAATATAATCGCGAAGTATAATATTTAATTAAATAATATTTATAATTTTAATAAGATTAACTTTCTTATAGGTATAATTATAAATAAAATAATTATTATAAATATAAAAAGATATTTAAAGCTAAAATTAATATAGCCTAAAAACTAAGAATAAATTATAATTATTTAAGTAATTAATATAAAAGGCTAGGTAATTTAATCTTTTATTATTAATATAAGCTAATATTACCTTATTAATTAATACTAAGATAATAACCTCTTAAATAATTAAGCTATTATAATAACTTAAAATAGCTAAATTAATAATAAAATTAGTCTTAAATAGCTTAAATACTTTAATTAATATATAGCTAAGTAATTAAATAATTATTATTATTTTTTAATCTTTAATAGCTATAAAAGCTATTATTTTATTAAATTTAAGAGATATTATAAGAAAAAAAAATTATTTAGCTTTATATATTACTTTATTTATTTTATTTATTTTAGCCCCTTAATATTAAGTATTTTAATATATTAAAAAAGACTTATAATTAAGAAATAAAGTATTTAATTAAATATTTTATTACTTATATTTTAAAGACTAAATTCTTTTTAGCCTTTTATGCTATATATAAAGTTATTATAATAAAAAAAAATATTAGGGGTATATTTAAAGGAGCTAAGTTTATTCCTCTAGACCTAGAAAATATAATCTTAAAGCTTAATATATAGCTATAAATACTAATACTAGTTAAAGAGGTAACTAAATTATTAACCCTTTGGGCTTTAAAGACCTTAAAGACTATATTTAAGGCTAGATCTTAGTTTAAATACCTTAAAAAATAAATTAAAAGGCATTAAAGTAGCTCCCTAGAGTTAATCTTAAAGGCTTTTTAAAGTCTTATAAAAAAAATAAAAGCTATTATATATTAGGTTACCTTATTAATAGCTAAAAATAAAGACCTTTAAGAAGTAAATAAAATACTAAGCTAGCGCTAAAGGATAAAAAAGATTAAATTATAATAAAAAGGGGTAATAATAATAAAAGAAAAAAAATAAATAATTAATTAAATAGATATTAATATATAAATAATTATAAAATTATTAAGAAGTAATAATTAAGGAAAGTTAATTAAACTAGGTATTTAATACTATAGTATCTATAGTAAGCCTAGGTATAATATAAGGATTTATTAAGTAATAATTAAAATATCTAAGGAAAAATATAATAAGTAATTTTAATTAATTAAATAATTTATAGTATTTTTATTATAATCTCTAGTAAGAAGGTTAGGATTTTTTATTTTATTTATTTATTTATTTTATTTACTTATTAAGTATATTATTTTTTTTAAAAGTATTTAATTATCTTAATATAAGTTTTAAAGGTAATAAAGTCTATTAGGTATATTATTTTTATAAAGGTATTAAATTAATCCTAAGTTTAATAAAAATTATTACTATTAATTATATATTTAAATAACTTAATAATATTATATCTTATAAAAGATTTATTAATTATAATCTTAAATTAATTTTTATTAAGTAGTTTTAATATTATTTCTAGGTATTTAAAATACTCTTTAAATATATTAAAAAAAATAATAATATTATTAATATAAATATATATAAAAGCATAGTATTATATAAATATCTTATTTATAAATTATTAATTAAAAATAAGGGAGTTTTTAAATCTTATTAAGGCTATATTAAAGACTTTTAGGCTATAATTAGATATAATAGTTATTTAATTTTAATATATATTATAAATAAATAGCTAATAAAAAAAGCTAATTTTATTAAATATTAAAAAATATTTTTTCTTCTTAGTATTTATTATAATATCTTTTTAATTTAATAAGAGATATATATTAGGGATTATAATACTATTTAGGGGTTATAAGTCTATTATAACTTTTTTTTTCTTATTATTTATAATTCTTTATATAATAAATATAAGGTATATAATTAATATTAATTTATTAAAGTAATATATCTTTTTAGCTATATATAGCTTTTTATATATTTTATCTAAGAATTATTTATTTTTAATTCTTATTAAGTAAGCTTTAATAATCTTTTTCTAGTTTTATTATTTATTAATTAAATTATTTTTTTTTTTTTTTTTTAGGTATAGAGATAATATTTTTATTTCTATAAATATTATATTTATTTATAAGCTTAATAAGCTTAGTAATTTAATCTTTATTAAGGTTAATTATTTTAACCTTAAACTTATTTTTAATTTATAAAATACCTTTTAGGTAATTAATTTTATAATTAAGTAAATTAATATTAATATAAATTAAGTTTTTTTTATTTTTTTTTTTTATAATCTTAATTAGCTCTTTAAGTAATACCTTAGTTATTAATAAAATCTTAATTTTTAATCTTAGATTAAGGTTTTTATTAATTATATTTAAGTAATTAATTAATTTAAATTTATTTATAATAAAGTTTATAGTTTTATTTCCTTTATAGCTATAGATATAGCCTATAAGCTATCTCTAATAGATTTAAATATCTTTTTTACTTAAATTATAAAAAAAAGCTATTTAAGGGGTATTTCTATTAATTATATTATTAAAAAAATACTTATTTTTCTCTTTAAAGTAAAAAGCTTTATTATTTTTATATATATTTTAAGTATTTAAGAGGCTCTTATATTTAATTAAGATAAGAGTAATTTTATTTTTTTTTATTATTATTATATAGGCGCTCTTTATTAGTTTATAAAGGAATAAAATTCTTTTTTTTAAAATCCCTTTTTAAATAATTATATTATAAGTAAATCTAAAAGAGATATTTAAGTTAATAAAATTAATTTTTATTTTAAATTTATATAAGAAATTAGTTCTTAGTAATATATATAAGGTAAATTAATTAATAATATTAATAATAATAATAAAATAAGCCTTAACTTTTTTTTTTATTATTTTAAGAAAATAAAAATTAAAAGTAATAAACTTAATAATATTTATAACCTTACTTATATTACTAAGGGTTTTTAGCTCTTAGTCTTTTTAAATTACTTTTTTATTATATTTTTTAAGTTATACCTTATTAATTATAATAATTAAAGCGCTAAAGTTATAATATATTTAATAAATTTTAGCTTTCTTAATACCTTTAAATATAAAGGGGATTTATAGATAAGTTAATATTTTTTCTTTTATTTAAGTCTTAAAGTTAAGTCTATTTATTACCTTAATAATTTAATTATTATTAATAATAAAATTAATATAATATTTTTATTTTAGCTTAGTTATAAGATATAATTCTTTTTCTTAATTAATAATCTTAATATAATAAGTAATATTTTTATTATTATCTTTTAGTTTTTTTTATTTTCTAAGTCTTTTTTTATATAATATACTTTTTTAATTTTATTTTAATTTTAATCTTAGTTTTTTTAATATTATTTATTATAACTAAGATTTTAATATCTTAGGTATCTTAATTTAGTTTCTTTTTTCTTAAATATTTCTTTATTTTAGTTTTTTTTTTTTATAATAAAGTTTTTTTTTATTATTTTAATTTTACCTTAGGGTTCTTAGTTTTATATTCTCTTAAGGGCTCTTAATTATTTTTTTATCCTTAGTTATTTTATTAGTTTTATCTTTTTTATTATTAGCTTAGGTTATTTAATTATTATAATTAGAGTTTATTATTATATATATTATTTCTAATTTCTTATAGTTTTTAGCCTCTTAATAAATAACTTTAATTTTTATTACCTTAGTTTTATAATTAATTATTACTTTATAAAGCTAAGTCTTTTAAGATATATTTTTTTTTATTAATATAAGTATATTTTTTATTATTTTAATATTTTTTTCTTTTAATTTTATTTTTCTTAATTTATAATATTTTTAGCTTTTTATATAATATTTTTTTTTATTATTTATTATATCTATTATTAAAATTATTATTAAAATTATTATTATTTATATATTTATATAAGCTAAGATATATATATTATATATTTAACTAAATAGGTTTAATTAATTAAACCTATTAACCTCTATTTACCGCTAAGTTTAGCACTAAGCCTTAGCGCTAATATTTTTTAGGTTTATAGAACTTTAATGCTAACTCTAGGTATTAATACCTCTAAGTAAACCTATAATACTAATAACCTTTATTTCTTAATATAATTATACTTATAACTATATAACTAGATCTTAGCTAGCTATAAGTCTTTTTTAATCTTTTTATTTAATATTTTAAAAGGTATTAATATTTATAATAAGAGTTATAAGCTATGCCTTATATAGGCTTATATTTTTTTTTTTTAAGTCTTAAGCCTTTAAGAAATATAATTTTTTTTTAAGTAAGATATTTATATATCTTAAGCTTTATTTTAAGGGCCTTTAATAAAAAAAGCTCTTTTTTAATAAAATTAATTCTTTTATTAATATTATAACTAGGTAAAAAGAGATTAAGTAAATAAAGAAGAAGGCTATATCTAAAGATTATAAGTTTAACTTAAACCTTTAATTAGGTAAATTATATACTTATTATAATGCTCTAAATAGCTTTATATAATATTATCTCTTATAGTTAATTATAAGTGCCTTTAGCGTCCTTATAAAGCTTATAAAGCTTTTTAGTAAGGTTATCCTAGTTATATAGGAAGGCTTATTAATAGGTATTAGCTATACTATTTTAATTTATTAATTAAAGGTCTTTTTAGAAAGTAGTTATTATAATTATATTAATATATTATTAATTAATTAGCTAGTTTTTAATTAATTAATTAATTAATAATTATTATTAGTTATAATTAAACCTTTTTTAATAAGGATAATAAAAGTAATTTTAGCCTTTTTAAGTAATTAAGAGTTATAAGGATAATTAGAAGGTTAATATTAAAGGGGAAAGCTAATATATAAAGGGGATTTTAACCTCTTTAAATAATTAAGAGGTAACTTATTTATTATAAATAGAGTTAATTTTAGCGCGTTATTAAAGCTATTAATAATTATATAGATAAACCTTATTAATTTAAGCCTATTAAGACCTTAGGCTTTAGGTATAGAGCTTTTATTATTAAATATACTAAGAATTAATTAAGATACTTTAATCCCTATTTTAGGTAAAATAAAGCTATAAAATAATTATTTATTATATTAATATATTTTAACCTCTTATTAATTATTATTAATAATTTATAAAGTTAATATAACTCTAAGTATAATTTAATATAAAAATAAATAAATAATTTATAATTAATTATTATCTTTATAACCCTTAATATATTAAAGATTTTTATAAAGAAATCTTATAATAAGTAATTACTTTTAATATTTTTTAAAGTAAAATAAGCTTTATTTAGCTATTTTAAAGCTTCTTAAAGTTTTATATTAAATTTAGTTTTTATTATATTAATAAAGGTATTAATAAATATAATATAGCTTTATTATTTCTTATTATTAAGTAATCTCTATTATTATATTAATATATTATTTTTAATTAGTCTCTAAGTATTTTTTTTAATAAAAGTAACTTATTATAAATTATTTTTTTTAATATAAGATTAAATTAAGTTTACTTATAAATATATATTAATAAAAATAATTATAATCTTATTATAAAAGATTTTAGCTAAAGAGTCCTTAGATTTACCTTTTATTAATATATTTAGCTAAAAGAGACTAATATCTATAAGCTTAAAGCCTATATTATTATTTTTTTTACCTTCGTAGCCTTTTTATTTTAAGTAAAGTATTTTTAATTAATTTAATTTATATAAATATAAATTTATTTATTTTATAAGTAATTTTATTTCTTAATATTATTTTATTATTATTAATTATTATAAAAAGTAGCTTTTTTATAAAAATATTTAATATAAAGGTATTAAAATTATTATTATATATAATATATATTATTAATTTATTAAATATAAGATTTAAAAAAATAGATTTAATACTTATTAATATAATTTTTATTATATTTATATTTATTTTAGCCTAGGGAAACCTAATAAAATTAATAATAATAGCGCTAATTAATATATTATTTTTATTAGGCCTAAGATTTATAATTAAGGTTATAATTCTTAAGGTAAATAAGAGAAAATTACTTAAGATTATAAAGCTTTAATTCTCGCTTAAGGGATATTAGGTATAATATCCTTTAGTTTTAATTTATAACTTTATTTAATTAATTTAAATATTTACCTTATTATTAGAGAATACTAATATACCTCTTTAATTTTTAACTTAATCTTATTTAAAATTAATATTTACTTAATTATATTATATAATTCTTAGGACCTTAGTTTTATTATATTTATTATATTAAATTAGACTTATAATATATACTTTTAATAAATTAAATCTATTAGGTTTATAATATATATTATATATATTAATATTAGATATAAATTTTCTTATTTTTTAGGTTATTAATATAATATATAAGCGCTAAAATAATTTTATTATTTTAATATTAAATTTAATAAAAATTAAAAGATTAAGGTATCCCTAATAATAAGGTATTTAATATTAGGGGTATTAAGTTTAAGGCTTTATATTAGGTCTAAAAGAATTAATTAATTTAAGGTTTTTTATTTCCTTAATATAAAAACTATTATAAATTCCTTTAAGTATTTATTTTCTTAAGGAAAAATTAAATTTAATAATTTTATTATTATTTTAATTAGCTTTATAATTATATTTATTAATAATATATAAATTAAAAGTTTATTATTTATAAATAAAGCCCTTTCTTATTTAGCTTTTTTAATAATCTTTTTAGTAATTTCTTAGGCTATTTTAATAAAATATAAATTAATTATATTTTAATAATATAATAAAGGTTTAATAATTAATATTAATTCTTAGTAAAAGGTATTAAATTTATTAATTTTTTAATAAAAAAGCTTTATTAAATCTTTAAGTATAATTAGTTTAATAAATATATATTTCTTATATTTAAATATTAGGTTTTATAAAAAAAAGGCTTAGATTTATCTAAGATAGCTAAATTTTATTTTAATAATTTTTATTTTTATAAGGGTATTTATAATCCTTAGGTATAATATTTATTTAAATAAATTATATTATAATAGGCCTAGAGCTAATATAGAGATTATTAAGTTTATTTTACTTAATAATAGGGATAAAAATATAAGTAATTTATTTTTAAATAAAAAAGCTAAGGCTTTTTTTTAATATTTTACTTAATTTTAATAATAAGCTAATTAAATAAAATATAGATTAAATTAAAAGAAATATTAATTATTATTAATTATTATAGTTTTTTTTAGCTTTAATAAGAGAATTAAATATTACTAAAAATAGAGGTTATATAATTAACTTTAATAGCTATATAATTAAAAGAAATATAAATTATAATATAAAGATAATATATAAAAGGTTAATTAATTCTAAGTTATTTATTTTTATTTATTAATTATTAGATTTAATTATTATAAAGCTAGGTTTATTATATAGGGAACCCCTATAATCTAGGCATATAATACTTTTAGTATTTTAATATAATCTAAGCTATTAATAATATATTTAATTATTTTAATAATATTATTATAATTAATATAAGTAAATTATTTATATTAAAGGTTAAAATCTTTAATTTAAGTAATTATAGCTATTATAGCTTTATTAGGGTTATATTTATATAATATATTAATAATATAAAAAACAAATTTATTAACTTATAATATTAGCTTTATAAAATATATATTTACTTTATTAAATAATTTATTTTTAATAAGATATTTATAATTTTAATAAGTCTAAAATTTAAAAAAAATATTAATTAAAAATATTTTAATAAGTAAAACCTTTATTAATATAATATTTATAATAATATTATTTATTTTAATTTAAATAAATATTATATTAATATAAAAAAAAATAAGTTTTTTATATATTATAATAAAATGAGTTTATAAAATAATATAAAACTTATTATTTTTATATTATTTCTTATTATTAATAATATAAATATTAATTTTAAAATTTTAAAGCTATTTATTATATACTTAATTTATTTATATATTTATTAATTAAAGTATTATTAATATTAGTAAAGTTATAATAATTAAAATTAATTCTTATATAGTAATTAATCCTTAGTTTAATTAATTATTTTTTTTTCTTAAATTATTATAAGAGGAATTAATTAGCATAGTTAATTAAATAAATTAAATAAGGTTATTATATTTTTTTTATTAAAAATTAAGGGCTAGAGTTATAATATAAATTATTATTAATATAAATTACTAAATAATAGGGTTAATAATCTTAGTTTTATTTTTAAAAGTAAAAGATTATTATTAAAAGTTATTTTTTTTTATATTATTATTTTATTAATTAAGAAAACTAATAAGTTTATAATAATTCTTTTTAATATAATTCTTTTTATTATAATAGTTATAAGTCTTACCTTAATCTAAGTTTTTTTTTTATATTTAGTAATTTATTTAATAATAAAATTAATATTTAATTTATTAAACTTATTATTATTATTACTATTATTATTATTTTTTTAATTTATTTTAATTAAATTATTTTTAAATTAATTAAACTCTTTAGTCTTAATTTTATTTTATTTTTTACTTAGATTATTATTACCCTTATTATATTAGTAATTATTATTAATAAGATCTTAATAATTAATAAAAAAAGTCTTTATAACTTAAAATATAATAAGTTTAAAGTTATTAAATTATAAATATTATTAATAAGGTTTAACTTATTTATTAAATTATAATTAAAAAAAATCTAAAAAGAAATATTAGTTTTATTTATTATTAAAAGTATTTTTTATATTTTTAAACTAAGTTAAGAGTTAATAAAATTAATTAATATAATAATTAATATTATAATAGCTAATATATTTAAATATAATAAATTAATTATATAATTAATCTTAATAATATTATTAAGTATTACTATAATACTTAATAAGTATATTAAATATAGCTAAACTAAGTTTATAATATTTAATTAATAAGTAAGTATTTCTTTTAATAAATTAAAAGATCTTAGAAAGTAAATAAGCTTTATTATAATAATTAAGGTTAAAGCTAGATATTTAGTTAATTACCTTAAGAGTAAATTTAATAATTAAATACTAAGTTAATTATTATTTCTAAGACTTAAGCTTATTACTTTTATTTATTAATAGGGAAAACTTAATAAGTAAATAAACCTAATAGTATTTTTTCTTAATTATTTTATATTATAAATAATAGCTTTTTATTACTTTATATATCTCTATTATATATAATAATATAAGATTCTTAGGAATTATTATATTATAAATATTATAAATATTTTAATTATTATTTTATATTTAAATAAGATTATAATCTTTAGTTATAAATATATTAATTAATTAATTTTCTTTATAAGTCTTAATAATATTATAAATCTTAATATTATAGTCTTTTTAGTTCTTAGGATTATTAAATTAATTTTTATTTTTATAAAATAAAAAGTTAAAGTAATCTTAATTAAGAAAAGAATAATAAAAAGATATTAAATTATTTATTACTTATAATAAAGATAATTAATAATTTTAAATACTTATTAAGAGAATAAGGTCTTAGCTAAATTAATTAATTAGTTATTATACTCTTAGATTAAGTAATTATAAGTATAAAGGAGGTTTTTAATATCTTATAATAACTTATTTATTAATATAAGAAAAAGAAAATAAAAAAAAAAGCTTATTAAGTTAAAGGTCCCTTAATTAATTAATTAATTAAGCTTTAAGGGTTAAATTAAATTTAAAGCTAGCGCTATTATTAATAATATTAGTTTTAGACTTTAAGCTATATAACCTTTAAAGCTAATAGCTATTTTTTAAATAAGTTATTACTTTTAAATTAAGATATTAGCTTTAGTATTATTAATTAATCTTAGTAATTATAATATTATTATATAAAGAGAAATCTCTAAGATTATATAAAAATTTCCCTCGCGGAAGTTATATAAGAGAAAGTAATAAGAGGTAATAGAATTACTAAGTAATTATATATTAAGTAAAAATTTTTTTACTAAAAGGTAGTAAGGGGTAATAAAAAGGTCTTAACCCCGCGAAAAGTAAGTCTTTAGTTATATTTATAACTTAGGGAAATTAGAGATATTTTTAAAAATAATAAAAATTAATAAATATATAAGGAATTAAGCTAAGAATATTAGGAAAGCTTATATATAATAATAAAATAGCTTTATTAATTAATTTAAGGTTATAATAAAGGGAAATTAAGTTATAACTTAATTAGTTAGCGCGTTTATATTAATCTTAAGTAAAAAATTATATTTATTATAGTTAAAAAGTTATTATATAGACTTATATATTTAAAGGCATAGTAAGGAGATTTAATTTAAAATAGTCTCTTTTATAAATAATTAAAAAAAAAAAACTTAGTATTTTAAAAATACTAGGCTTATAATTAATAAGATATTATAAATAATAAAGACTAAAGGTAAGTACTTATTAATAATAATAAATTTCTTTAATTCCCTTAGCTAAAAAAAAATTCCTAGTTTATAATATTAGCTAATTAAGAGTTATATATTATAATATATAATTATATATACCTAAGTAGCTTATATATTATTTAATCTATTATTATATAAGCTTATATTATTTAGTCTTATATAGTATAAACTAGTATAGGGTAGCTAGGGAGTTACTTACCCTAGAGCTAATTACTTACCCTAGAGCTGGGTTAGTAATATAAGGTAGGTAAATCTAACTTAGTAAAAAAAAAATTAAGTATAAGGTAATTAAGAAATTACTTACTCTTATTAAAGACTTTTATAAGAAAGGTCTTTTATATAAATAAATCTAGGAAATTTAGCTTATAATTTATAAGCCTAATAATTTACTACCCTATAGTATATTCTTAGCGCTTTTTAATAATATACTTACCTAAGCTATAACCGCTTAGATAAGTAAGATATTACGGAGTTATATAAACTTCCCTTTTAGGCTATTTTATCCCTATAGGGTAAGTCACGTGACCTAGATTTAGGACTTTATCTAAAGACTAATAACTCTATTAAATCCGGCCTTATTATATAGGTATTTTCTATCTGGTTTCTAATATCTAAAATCTAAAACCCTATAAGTCTTATCTTCTTTATACTATAACTCGGCTAATTCCTATCTGATTTATATATACTCTATATAGTTAGATAGCTCTAGAAAAGGGCTATCTAATAGTATAACTTTTATCTAAATTAGGCTAATAGGGTCTAAGTAATTAGCTATAAAAAAATAGCTTTCCCTTAGAATAGTTTTCCTTTCTTAGCTCTTTATATACTTAATTAATAAGAATATAAAGACTACTACTAAGAAGCTAGCCTTTTACCCTATATGCCTATTTACTTTATAACTTACTTTTCTTTTTCTATAATTTATTACTTAGCTAATTAGCTTTTTATAAAGACTAAATTTACTACTTATTTACCTCTTATTTCTATTACCTATCCTATAGTCTTTAAAGACTATATAGCCTTTATCCTTTAGTCTTTTATAAAGTATATAATATATTTTTATTTACCTTAATCCCCTTTTTAATAAGCTATTTATAAATTATATTAATCTTTTATAGCTTATTATTTATTTTAATAATTTAAAGTTTAATATTATATATTATATTAAGTATTTATATAAAATATTTAAGTATTATAAATAAGCTTTTTTCTTAATAATTAATAAAGTAATAATCTTAATAAAAACTTAACTCTTAATTTATAATAATTCTATAAGATATATAACTATTTATCCCCTTTTTATAATTATAAAAATTTAATAATACTTTTTTTTTAAGTTTTAAGGCTTATTTTTTTAATTTATAATACTCTTAGTATTTTATTTTTATTAATCTATATATATTATATTCTATAGTAATTAATCCCTTAATTTTAACTCTAAATATATAATTTATTAAGTATTTTAAGCTTCTTAGTCTTAGATATCTTAGGTAATAATACTAAATTATTACTTAAGCTTAGTTAAGCTTTCTTATAGTCTAAGAATTATAATAAAGGTACCTTATAGGAAATATAATATATTTTATTATTTTAGGGATATATTTTAATATATATTAATTATATTTTTATTATAATTTATATAAAGCCTAATTATTAAGGTATTTAATAATATTTTTATTATTTTATTAATCTTATTAATATCTAAGTTAATATAATTAATAAAAAGATATAAGGTTTATTTTTATTTCTAAATAATATATAATATATTATAAATTAATAATTTATAATTTATTTTATAAATTTTATATTTAAATATCTATATTTTTATATTTATAAATAAGAAATTATTTTTAGTTAATAAAAATACTTTTTTTATATTAAGTATTTTTTAATAAAATAAATCTCTTAGTTTTATTAAAAATATAAATAATAATCTCTAAGTCTAAAATAAATAAATTATATAATAAATATTTAATATTTAAAGCTAAAAAAATAATTATTTTTTTTAAAATAAAATATTTTAAGCTAAATAATTAATTTAATTTCTTTAATAAATCTTTACTTTTATTATATAATCTCTTATAGAATTCTTAAACCTTTTTATTTTATTTAAGATATTATTTTAAAAGGTCTAATTATCTTTAAGATATAAAATATCTCCTTAAGGCTTTTTCTAAGAATATTACTTAATATAAAAAAGAATTTAATTATTTATATTTTTTTTTATAAAATATATATTTTTTTAATACTTTTAGAGATTAATAAAAATATTTTATAAAGTCTTTTTTTAAGTCTTAAGTAAAAGATTAATTTTATTTTATATCTTAAAAAAATAAGGTTTAAAATATTAATTTAAAGTTTTTTTTTATTATTTATTTTATTATTATTTTATTACTTTTTTTTTTTTATTTTAAATTTCTTATTAAAATTATATAAAAAAGGTTAATAATAAATAGGTTTTATTTTTAATTTTTTTTTTATTTTAACCTTATTTAATTTAAAAAAAGATTTTAAAATAATATTTTAAAGTTTTTTTTAAATTATTAAACTAAGTATTAAGGTATTATATTTTAGCTATTTATCTAAGCTTTATAATCTATATAGCTTTTTTTTAATTTATAATTTATTTTTTTTTAATTTATTTTATTATTTAAGGCTATTTTTAATACCTTAAAATATTATTTTTAAATTTATTTCTTTTTTAATTATTATTAATATTATATATTATTTTTAAGTTAAAAAAAAAACTTAAAATATTATTATATTTAATTAATTTATTTATAATTAATAAATATATTTTAATATAATATAAATTAACTTTTTTAATTAATTAATTAAATATATTTTAAATATTATTTATTTATTTATTATATTATTTAAAATTAATTTAATAAAATATTAACTTAATTTTATATATTTCTTAATTTTTTAGAAATATTTTAATATATAATATTATTAAGTATTTATCTTAGGTAAGTCTTAAATTATATATCTTAGTCTTAGTTTTTTCCTTTACTTAGTAATTTCTTATTTTAGGTTTTTTTAATTTTTTTTTATAAAAAATAATAAATTAATTTAAATCTTTAAATTAATTTAGCTTATATATTTATTTTATTATTATTTTTATAATATAAAATTATTTAAAAAAATCTTAATTATTTAATTTATTTAAGAAATAAGTTTTTATATTTATAATAAAAAATATTTTATTATAATTTAGATATTAATATTAAGATTAATTTAATTAATTTAATATTTATTTTAATAATTATAATTACTTTAAAAAAAATAACTTTAAGACTCTTAATTATTAAATCTATAATTAAATAAATTACTTAATTAATTATATTTAATTAAATCTTACCTCTCTTTTAGGCTAATACTTTATATTATTTTTATTTAAGAGTTACTTATATTATATAATATTTCCTCTATTAGTTCTAAGGTATATTTTAATAAAATATATTATAAAATATTATATATATACTTATATATATATAATAGCTTTAGTTTAACAGATTCTAATAAGATATTACTAAAGAAACTTTTATATAATATATTATAAATCGCTCTAGGTATTGCTATTAAGAAGGTCTACTTATACTTTAGCATAGACCTCTGGAGTCCTAGACTCTATCTAATCTTCGCGCTCTTCGGCGCCATAGGCATTAACTAGTTCCTCGTCGTAATAAGCTAGCTCGGTATTAATTATACTTAGATTATTATCTTCCCGACTAAGGGTAATAAAAATATCACTAGAAGAGATTTTATTAGGTCTAAACTCTCTAGTATTAACTAATGAACTATTCTCTAATCGCATCTATATATTCTCTACCGCAAACTTAGCTATTTAAGACGACTTAGCCTAATAATTTATAGTCTTAATATTTTATTTTTATTGCTATTATTACTTCTAGGTATATTCCACTTATAGGCGATATTAATATAGCGCAGTAGGGTTATATTTATTTATAAATTAAAACTCTATTATTACTTTTTTATTACTAGTAGTATCTCTTAATTCTACTTAAGAAATTAAAGTACTAGGGGTATAAGAGTATATTAACCTAATTAAGAAATTATAATACTTATACTAAAAAATATACTAACCTAGAAAAAGAAATTATAATACTTACTTATACTTTATTCTCTAATAGCCTTCGAGGTTATTAAGTTTAACTATATTATATAATAATAATATATATCTAAGATATAAAAAATATATTTAAATATTATTAAGGCATATAAGTACTTAATTAAACTAAAAAACACGAGGAATTCTAATTATGGTATTAAAAACCTAAGTGCTGATTCTCCTATGGAGTTAGTGTTTTACTTACTGCCCATATAAATTAACCGTGGTTCAAGTGCCTTTCTACCGACTTTAATTTGACCATAATAAGGCCGATTTTATAGCTTCAAATTACCCCTCACCGCCTTCAGCCTTACCGCAGCCTCGCCGTTCTTTTACTTTCCTCACCACCTTGCCTTCTCACGCCCTCGCCGCTGCCGCGCCTCTCAGTAGCTTCCTCGCCTCTATTGCCCCCACGGCAACGACGATTTCTAGCCTTATTTTCTTCTTATGCTCTTCTTTTTTTTCTTAATACCTCGTTATATGATAGCTAAGTCGCTTCTGCAATTGCTATGCGTAGGCTAACCAATATCTAAGCCGGCACGAAGTTATCCGCACGCCTCTTAGCCGCCTACATCGCCGCCAAAGCTCGAAGGAAGCCACGCAGGTATATGAGAAGATCAAGATCACGCTCATCGGGCTCGAGGCCGTCTCCTAATATAAAGTTCCATAGACCGGTAACTACAAGTATAATGCGGTGCTGGTCTCAAATATTATATTCTGCAGCGCTGTGCCTCACGATCTTAAACTTCCTCTTTACCCGGCCAAAGATCTGCTCCACAATGACGCGAAGCTAGGCGTAACGAAGGTTATATATCTCCTCCTTATTCTATGGCCGTCGATCCGCAGCTTCCCAGTCTTAGAGATGGTATCTAGTCTCCGGGAAGGGAATTAGAATCCCTCTGCCAGATCCAAAGCCGGCATCAGCGACGAAGAAGCGTGCTAACGAAATCTACAGGTCAATGGTCTTAGCGATCCGCATAAGTGAGGCGTCATTGATACTGCCCTCAGCGCCCACAAGCACATATACGAAGAAACCCTCGAAGTTTACTGCTGCGAGGTGTTACAACCCCGTCACACGAGAACTCGCCACTGCCCTTGCACGTGACCCCAGGCAAGCAACCAATCATGGAAAGAGCGACACCCTGTTCGCTCCAACACGCAGGAGCGACTTTTCAACATCGCTCCTGGAGGAAGGAGCGACTTTTCAACGTCGCTCCCGCAAAAGAGATGTAGTATATAAAGTCGCTCATTTGCACATTTCCTATTTCCACTTGGCTCTCTAGCTTTCAATATAACTTGATTACTTAAGAATACTTCTTGATATTATCAGACGTGATTCGCCACCCTACGCTCAGTACGTTACGCCCCGTTACAACTGCCAACATAAACCAATTCGGTTACGGTTTACTACGTTGGGAACCTTGACCGTCACACTAGCCCCCATTGTGCTTAGTGCTTAGCAGGGCCATACTAATCACAGCTGCAGAGCTGACGAATCACAGGTGAAGATTAATCGAATTTAGGCCAATGGGGAGCAGGGATTTTGACGGGGGGAAAGTGGTGGGCTGACGGCGCGTTTAAAAGGTCTTTCGTGCCTCAAGGCATAATCAGCGCTTATTTTCAGCTTCCATAGAAACCAAGTCCTATAGAAACACTATCACCGTCATGTTTAAGTCCGCAATTAACTCCCTCAACTCGGCGCTCGGCCGGTACCCCTGGGTGGCAGAGCTGGCGGGCATCCTCCCACTGTCAGCACTCATCGACTTCATCGAGATCCCGCCTAAGCTCCACGTGCTGGAGCTCGCGGGGTCCGTCCCGCTCTGGAGCTGGGCCATCACGCCGTCGGGAAGCCGGCTGCTGCTCGCAAAACCGGACAAGGCAGGCGGCAAGCCCGTGCAGCAGGACTGCTGTATGGATCGTTTTGGCAACGCGCTTGCTCTTGAGGCTCTCGACGGTCGCTATGGTGAGCGCTACTTCGTGAGTAGCCCTGAGACGCTACGGCTCATTCTCGAGGGTTCCAAGGTCGTCAATATTCAGAACGACCACATGAACATGACCAATGAGAAGTTCACACGCCGGGTACAAAATGTCGAGATCATTCATGTCACCCGCCGCGATTCGGGTACACCGTCGAAAGCGGCGTCAGGAGCAGCACCGCCAGAAGCACCGCCAGGAGCACCGCCAGAAGCACCGTCAGAAGCACCCTCAAAAGCACCACTGCTCGGGTGGCTTCGAGGCTTCATCAACCCTTTGCACAACTCCTCTCCTCTCTACCAGGCAACCAGCGCTGGCGGATGGATTCTCTGGGTGGGCACCTTGATCGTGAGCGGTTTCTTCAAGTTTTGGATATGCTTTGCCTTCGTCCTTCTGCTACCCGTCACCGGAATAGTGGTATCGCTGCTTTTCGGGACTCAGCCTCGAAAACTTCTTGTTGAGGAAAGGAGCGACTTCGTTCGACTTCTTGTCGTCGCCGAGCACATGAACACGGCTACCTGGAGAGTCGTATTTGGGGAGAGCTCGATTGTCAACTCTCTGATCAACCGACCGCTCGAACCAACAGGACCACAGCCTTCCTCGGGCTGGACGGCCGTCTGTCGCCAGCTCCTCCGGCTTTGCATCCTCGGTCAATGGGGCCTTGCGCTGGGCGCAGCCGCAACCAAACGCTGGGACGCATACATAATCTGCTTCTGGATTGCCTTTCCCATCTTTTGCCACGCATATTTGATTTCACCGAGCTTCTGCGCCAAAGTCTGGTCAGAAAACAAGGCCAAAATTCATGTGCAGCGGTACAGTACCCAGACAAGCACCCGGCGCTCTTTTGTCAACCTCATCGTCGCCCTGAACCCGGATACCTTCGACCTTGGCTCCAACAAGAAGATAGACTACAATAAGTTCTACAGCGAGGGACGGTCTTCTGGCTTAACCCATCAAGGGGCAGGCTTCAACTATAATAAAGAACAGATTGTCAAAACATCATAGCATCATGACCCGATGCTAACACAGTGGCCTTTTCCTTTTACTTCTACCTCCTGC